>JAAAKG020141122.1:0-11941 GCA_010014905.2 Druon quercuslanigerum | reverse complement strand
ATCATCTTAGTTAACGTGGTTTAATTTCTATGATTATTATTAAATAACTTACAAAGTGCCGCAGTTACAATATATATATATATATATATATATATACTTATATGGACTTATATGGTTGTATAAAAATATGAAAAAGAAACATAAAATTCCTTTTCAAAAAATTAGTTGAAGTCTTAGTTTTGTATTATAAAATATGCAACCTGGACCAATTAAAAGTTAGGTATAAGCAGTCGTGCATAGAGTTTAAATATGTTATAACTTAAAAACTGAAACTTCACCTAATTTTTGGAAAAGGCACTTTCGATTTTTTTATACAGCTATTTAAGTCTGGACACATGAGTCTGGGACACTATGTATACATTATATAAACATAATTTTTAGCTTTCTTTCTCTTCCTTATATTTGCATATTTCTTAAATATCCATTTTAGAGATCTTCTCAATTTAAGCATAACCAAGCACTGTAAAAAAGAATCATTGGAAGTATAGTTTCCGGTATTGAAATAGTCCTTCAAAAATATACTCTCGGTTGGCTCTATTCTAATCCCACTTTATTGTGATGTCAGAAAACGACGTTTTAGTACAACTTTTTTGAGTCAAAACAGGAACGAAGTGAAAATCAATATTGGTCGTTTCAAATGTTTTCTGTTTGTTTTAAGCATGCAGTAGCACACACTACGCTTCAAGCAGCGACAGGTATGATGAAAATGACGACAGAAACTGAGATCGGGGATACGTTCGCAGGTCTTCACGCTTTCAAAATCCACTTGAAACAAAATTTTAGCTGCTCATTTGTTTAGATATCGCAAAATCAATTTTTTTGTTATTTTATTAGATATACGCGTCTTTCACGTCATTTAATTCGTATAGATCCACGCAACTGCATAAGCACTGCTTCTTCTGGAAGCCGGTTTGAATTCATTTTATTCTAGTCTTACTCTATCTGAAGATGCAAACAATAACTGTACAAAACCATTGCCAACTACGCCAAATTACGAAGAGATAAAATGACCAAAGGAAACCAGATCCGATAATGACACATGTAACTGCTACGTGTGTATAACAGCAGGATGGTTTAGCCATCCAAAGGTCGTAAAGAGTAGAGGTCGAAAATGGCAAGCATCCAAGAAAATTGATGCCTCTAATGGGTTGTATGTATATACCGAATCCAGCAAATCTATCCATATTTGTAATTAGTCCTTTTAAGAAATAGCTAAAGGTAAAAATCATTCTTGTGACACTCTCGCAAAACCTCGGGAGAATGTTTTGAAATTGGTTCAACAGCTTCTTGAACAGCAGCAAGAGCAAATCGCTAGTTCAGTTTTGAAAGAAAAAGTCGATATGCAAACAGAAAGTAATTAGGAGAGTACGAAACAAGAGGATGATGAAATATTTTTAGGTACTCAAGATTAACAAGTGCGAATCAGTGTAAACGCAAAGAAAAGAGAAAACTGAGAAAGCTAAGATTCTTGAAGATGTTTATAAAGAAGGTATATTTGATTTTGAAACCGATAATCCATGTGGAAAAGAGAAAAGTCTGGGCAGACGCTGAGGCCTTCTTGGAAGCTGTCACGATACATCGAAATCAAACTGGTAATCCCGTTGTAAAATTAATGACCGATGAGGGTCAAGGGTTTTTGAAAATTTGAATGACAATACACCTAGAAAATTATTCATTTGATTTGGACTACAGTGTCGATGATTCGAACTTCGATGATAAAGATTTAAATTCGCCAGTAAAAAAGGTACGTGTATACTCAGAAGGTGGTAGCAGTGGCATGAAAGCCAAGCTAACTCGTGTCACCAGACTTATTCTGTTATTCATCATACCTCAAGTCAAAGAGACTTATAAAAACCTGAAACTTTTATTCGACTTGACTTGAACAAACCGCAACATCAACGTATCCTTCTCCTTATTGTTTTTGTGACATTGAAGGATTTGAGAAAAAATGAAGAAGAAAATCATAGTAACTAACAAAATGGAGAAGAAAGTAATAGTAACGAGCAAACTGAGGAAGAAGCTATCAGTAACGATCAGAATTATGGATGTATGATGATAAAGGGCTTCCACCAATAAGAAGTGAATGCATGTTATTGAAAACGTATGGAGATTTGAAAGCCGACTATAATAAGTTTTGTACCTTGCGAAAAGATAAAAAATACGCTAAGGATTGACGTAATACAGTTAATCGTCCGCTCTTTGAAGAAGATGCTAACGTGTATATCATTCAGAAATGCCTCCTACCTGAATGACACATACTACACCACTTAATATACCACTTCTCAATCTGAAGTTGGAAAAGTAAAATATTACGAACAATTGCTTCAAAGCAAGAAAATTTGATATTATAACAGGACGATTATAAAATTATGCTCAAATAAAATGGAAGTATAGTTTTGGCAGTGTGTTTTTGTGAGCGTGACAGCTCCCTTTTTTTGTTGCAAAAGTGCTTCTAAATCATTTTCAGCAGAATCTTCAGTAAAAATGACAGGTTGAATACTAAAATAATATTTGAAACCCGGATATTTAATTTACATTTTTTTTAATTCAGGGAAAACTTTTTCTGCGTTGACAAATTGGTTAATTTGGCTGCCTTGCGCATGTTAACAAATTTTGTCAAGTTCAAATTATCTTCTGAAATAACTTATTTTTTAAAGTTGAATCTCGAATTTCAATAATGATCCGGAATTTTATGAGATAATCAGCAGAATAAATTTAAAACAGGCGATTCATCTTTTAGCAAACAACAGATTATACTGTTTTCATACTGTGGCAAGAAATTTTCTATGGATAAATCAATCTTTAAGCTCCATCCTTCACTCGATTGAAACGCTCTTTCAAATGAAAGCATTTTAAAGTCCTTCACTCGATTGAAACGCTCTTTCAAATGAAAGCATTTTAAAGTTTAAAACGATTTGTAAGTTTTGAATTTTGATACCAAAATTGGTTTATTTTTGATTACTTAAGAAAGTTGATCAATCCCGCATATTTAAATTTTTGCGTCGTAACGTTTCGCCCTCTTCCATTTATAATTTAATTTTCAGAAGTATAATTTTTCTTTAATTTTGAAATTTTAAACTAAACAGTCCAATTTTCCATAATTATTCTTCTATCTTCGATAAACCTTTTGTAGAAATACTTTCTATTTTTAAACAATTTAAAACTTATCTTAAATATGTTTTATCTTTTGCTTTTTTTTGTTCGAAATACCGACGTTTAAAAAAAAAGTAGTCGCCTACTCCTTCTTGTAGATTTAAGCTTACAATTTGAAAGTTTCCCTAACAGTGCCCTTATTTCTGGTGTTCTTTCGGGAAAACCTTCACATCTTGCTTCTTCTGAAGGACGCAAATCTCCTGCAAGGTCTCCTTTTCCTGTCGAGTCTTTTCGAGCCAGGTTCAGATCTCCTGTTGCCAGCCATCTTCCTCCTGCCAGGTTTGCTGCTTCTCTGAAAAGGCCTCCTTCTTATGACGCTAATGGACTTGAACAACTCCAATTTATTCGACTTATTCCCCTTAAAAACCGCACCCTTTTTCTAAAGAACTAAAGAACCTAGAAAGCTACTTAAGAACTTCGAAAGAACTTAGAAAGCTAAAGAACCAATTAAAATAACAGCAGGAAGGAATAAGTATAGTTGTTTACCAACCCCAGAAAAAATTCTATTAGCAACATCGGATGGCGATGCCTTTGCAATATTGCAGAGCCCTACTATTCTTATGGGAATGTACAAATGTCTTGATTGCAAGATGAGAGTGTGAAAATCAACATGAAAAGCGGCATGGTTACCGCATTGACCCAAATAGAAATGATAGAAATTCCAGTAGGTCCCAACCGCTCAATCCTGAGAGCTTTCACAGTACAGCATGTAAATCCACATTTAATCTATAATCCTCTACAGTGTTCATTCAATTAAAAAATGTAAAACTAAAATATATGGGTTGTGATCTAAATTTCTTTTGAATTATGAAATGTAACTGGTAACTGCACAGAAAATTGTTGCATTATTGTTCTCCAGGCTTTAATCATTCTTTAATATACCAACCGGTCTTTTCCATAAGGAGATAAAAAAACTACCTTTTCATTTCCTTACGGAAATATTTTTTAGTGCTTCCAGGTTCTAGTCTGTACGAGTAGCGCAATCGGCACTGAAAATTCCTGATGACTTTGAAAACTTTTTTTTATCTTATAGTAAGCATATGAAAGAACACGTTAAATGACTCCTATTATTGATAATCCAGAGTTTTTGTAGAAGTTGTGTCAGTTCACATTTTTTTCAATCAAGATATCGAATTTGGTACATCAATATAATCGAATTTAGTAATATGAAATGTAAACATCTCAGAAAAATAAGCTCGAAGCTTATAATATGTTAGACAACGACAATAGGATGTATTATATAATCCAAAATGAAGCAACAGAATATTCCTTTTTGCAACACCCACTGAAAAATTTGACGTTTGGATGTTTCTAAATTATGCTTAAGGGACCTTATTGGAGAGTACTGTGTGAGAGCAATTTTTGTTTCTTGCGCAATTCGAAGATGGCTAACTTTAGGCACTAGCGAAAAATTGTTGCATGTGCTCTTTAAAGATGATGTACTTTAGACACTGGCATAGATAACTTCAAACAGTGTTGTTGGTATCTTCACGCTTTTGCAAGTTTGCATATTTAATTTTGTAGATCAGGCTTTGTAATCTATATTTGCAGTATAAACTTTATACTATATTTTTTAATTCAAATATTCCGTCTATTTTGACAGAGAATTCGTACTTTCGGATTGAAGATTCAGCTTTGTTTTTATTAAAATTTGACTATTTGGTTCAAAATTCATCGTTGTCCGTTAAAAAATCAACAATCTGATAAAAAATCTAACTGTTTTGTGACACTCAGTTTGTTTATAATTTATTATTGGGGTTTCAAATCCATAGATCAGCTGACGAAAATTTAGCATAATGGGGCTGAATAATTTTATATGACAAGTTCGAGGACCTCAAAGTTACGAGTAGGAAGTTGTTGTAAATGTTACCTATATTCAATTTTTCATGAACTTGGATTGATCCCCTGAGCCGTTTTTTTTATTCTTGAAAAATTCATAAAAATTGATATGTATAATAATTTAAATGCTAAATAAGCTGGTACAACCATATGATACGAGCTTGAAAAAGTATATAAGCAAGCTAAAGTACTTAAAAATCAGTATTGAAATAGTAATATAAATGTTTTATGTGAATATATTTCATTAATTACTAAAAATTAGCCGCATGTGTTAAATTATAAAAAAATTTTTATTTGACAAAACAAAATTGCAGTTTGAGTATATTTAGCAAGTATATTAGCACGTTTTAAACTAAAGAAAACTTACAATTACATCATATTTAATGAAAATATAACATAATTCATTAAGGTAAACTACAAAATTAAAATTAAATGGATTTGTGAATTTCAAACTTTAAGTGTTTGTAAATTAAAGGTGTCTACTATTATATTCGCGAACAGCTTTAAGAAAATTGTCTGCATACTTTGGATGCGTCTTTTTTACTTTATACTTGATCCACATTTTTTTTAAGTTTGCATGAGCTGATTCCACAGCTTGCTCCGAGTAGAGCCCCAACCCTTTTTTTTCTAACAAAAATCTTTAATACGACAAAAAATCGGCGTAAACTTTCGGAGTTACTTTTATCACGCTATAGGCGTGTTGAGAACAATTGGGAGTTGCAATGAAAGTTTTAAAGCTTGGAAAGAAATGGAGCTAATAAAGAAGATTGTAAAAATTTAAATTTTTTTTGCAATTTACCGATAATTTCATCAGACTAAGAAAAGTAAATTATTGAATTGATTGGACCGCTCAAGTTACATTTCTTGATCGGAGTTGTAAACACTTTATTCAATAGTATGTACAAAAAATTTGAACAAATTTGTGAAATGTGGGGTAAAAGTGCCATGTCAGCCAAGAAATTTTATATGAAAGTGCAGCATTTAATGGAAATTTGTGTAAAGCATTATTAAACAAAATGGATGTTTTTTAGTGAAATTTGCACAACAACCTCTAATTTTTCTTGTATGCAATTTGTTACATGTTTTGACGCATTCAAAGAGGATGTAGGTTCTTCTTTTTCAAATGATTTAAAATCAGATTACCTTGACAAGATCGCTGTTTAAAAGAAAGTTATTTAGATTAAGAGATAAAAGTAACTCTTAAAGTTCACGCCGTTTTTTTCATATTAAAGATTTTTGTCAGAAAAAAAGAAAGGATTGGGGTTCGAGTGGTTTGAGTATAAAGTGAAAAAGACACATCCGAAGTACGCAGAAAATTTACTTAAACCTGTTCGCGAATATAACAGTAGACACCTTTATTTTCAAACACTTAAAGTTTGAAATTTACAAATCTATTTAATTTTCATTTTTGTTATTTAACTTTATGAATTATGTTATATTTTCATTAAATATTATGTAATTGTATGTTTTCTTTAGTTTAAAAAGTGCTAATATACTTGCTAACTATACTCAAACTGTAAGTACGAGCAATAACTTGTAATTTTGTTTTGTCAAATAACAATTACTTTATAATTTAAAAAAATATGGCTAGATTTTAGTAATTAATAAAATATATATTCACATAAAACATTCATATTACTAATTCAATAATGATTTTCAAGTACTTTTACTGCTTATATACTTTTTCGAGCTCGTATCATATGGTTGTACCAGCTTCTTTAGCGTTTAAGTTACTATACATAAAAATTTTAATTAATTTTTCGCGAATAAAAAAAACGGTTAAGGGGATCATTTTAAGTTCATGGAAAATAGTTAAAAGTTTTGTTAAAAAACACACTTAGATATTTACAAAAGGAATCGAAAGGTGTTTTTTGTTTTTCGATTGGACGATTATTTTATTTGACAAGCTTTGCTAAGTTTCAAATTATGAATCAAGAGCTATGTATGGTTCTTCGATCGAACGCTTAGTTTTTTTATAATTAATCAAGAAATTTTAAAATCCAGATATATAGGAAACTTCAGGGTCAGAAAAATTATCCGTACCACTAATAAGATATTTGGAACAGCTCTTAATAATTTTTATTTAATAGAATAGTTTGAAGTTTTGACGATTTCAAATTTAAACCTTAAGAAAATTTTACATAAATTAAAACAAAATTTAGATTTTTGAAAATTTCTAAAATAGAAGTTTTTTTTAATTTTCAAAAGTTTTAAGAGAAGAAGAAAATTTTCTTAAAATCTGAAAATATTTCAAATGATTTTTTATTTCGAAATATAAATTTAAAACAATTTAAAAAAATTTAGAAACACTGCAAATGATTTCCTAACATTTCGAAACAGAATCTACAAGGTGTAAAGCTAGTTAGCGTACCAAAAATCAGGTATCTGAAAAAAAATTTTCTGCGATTTTAAGCATTAAAGTAATATGAATAATTGCTTATAAAAGAAAAATTATTATTAAAAAAATAATAATTTCAAAAATAGTTTCTTCTATTAAAGAAATCGATAATTCGCCATCTATGGTTTAATTAAAGAAAATTTTCTTCGATGGATGAAGGCAAATGAGTTAAAACAAACTTATATTATTTGGTCAAGTGTGGTGTGCGACATTTCATTGACATTGGTTTGCCAACCTCATCAGGCTAATTTATTAAAATAAAGAAACACTACATATATAATCAATATTTTTACAGGTACACAGTATAAGTTAAACACAAATTAAAACAATAAATTACCGTTGACATTTACTAGTTAAAACATCAATTTTTAAGGCCTCTAAATTAAGTTAAATATGAAGGACGCATTTTGGTCCGATGTAAAAATTATAGATCGAGAACCTAACTACAAAAAAAGAATGATTTCAGAGATGATCTATGTAAATATCAATTCTAATAACATTATAAAAAAGAACATATTCATGGTCTTAACAAAATATATTTTCTATTATTACAGAAATTAAATTTAGGTGTTTAAATTTTCATAAGACAGAATTAAATTTTTACTATCCACGAATTTATGTAGGAGTACGTGTATATGATAACGACACAATGGTTTGTCTCTCCAGTTGACTTTAGACGGTCATTTCAATCGGACCAAAATGCGTCCTTCATATTTAACTTAATTTAGATGCCTTAAAAATTTATGTTTTAACTAGTAAATGTTAACGGTCATTTGATTTTTAATTTGCGCTTAACTTATACTGTGTACCTGTAAAAATATTAATTATATATTGGCCATTCCACGGAAGATTTAACCCCAAAATTTGTATTTTAAATTTATATTTTTTTCCATACTTTATCCGAAAATATTCGATACCTATTTCTTCATTTGTTATATGACGTGTATTTTTCGAGAAACAATTTTTTAAACATTTGGGTGATCTGAAAAGTGATTTTTCAAAAATATTTAATATTAAAAAAGTATTTGAGATATTTTAATGAATTTTTCATTATATATTCTCTATTGACCGAGTTTCAGCACGGTAAACTTTTCAAAAGATAGCAAGCAATTTTTATAAACAAATTTCTCTTGTTTGTAAGCAAACAGGCACTGCTAAAAATAGGACTAATATTTTTCGTTTTCTTTACGGCATTATATTTCTAAAACATCCCACAATTTGCTGTCAAAATTCAAGATGGAGAAATGAATACTTTCGAAGCTATGCTATTTCAAAGTTAAACGGTTTCGCACCGTTTCGTTTCTCGAGCGCGCGCTTCGTGTCCGGCAAACGCATTTAACGCGTTTAGCGTGATTCGAATACACAATTAGGTATATAGAACACATTAATTATAATTTATTGTTCTGTTAGTTCATTGATTATATTCGCACTATTGTTTATTTTAATTTCACTATAACAATATTGCTTTTATTTATACATAACTATAAGTAGCTTTTTTATTTGCGTTTTAAACTACCTTTTTTTTTAGTTTTCCTGAAACTTACAATTTGATAATTGGTGCAGAACGAATAATTTTTCATTTTCAAAGTAAAATTTTCTTGCGGTTCGACAGAGTGAAATGCAAGCGTGCCTGCTATTGTTTTACAATCATAAAAACGATTTTTGAGAAAAGCATTTGTTTTTTCATAGTGTTGGACATTCCTGTACATGACAGAAATGCTCGGCAAAGAAGAATCTTTCTTAGCCCATTCGCATAGTTTAAAAGGTGATGATATTTGATCATTATTAATCATTTGCAAGCTTGCTCGCCCTGCCATTCTTTTTACTGTGCCACCAGCTCCGCCACAAGGGACTTTTCCGTGTGCGGTGGCGTGAAAGTGCCACACTGCAGACCGACTGAAATATTCTTGATGAAAATAAATATTTGAAAAATGTTTTACGTTTTTGAATTGCTGTGGAGCACCGTCTGAGAAATAGACACACTTGCGTATCTGTGGGTAATTATCAGACAAAAATTCATTTAATGCTTCGAGAAAAACGTAAACTGCCACAGCATCATGTTTTTTGCAATCAGAAATCATTGTAAGTGTCTTATGTTTAATTTCTTCTGTGTCATTTGCATTAGGATGATCACTATCTTTGTAATATATTACAATAGGAAAAAACAGTACCCTGATCATTATTCCAGTGAAAACCTGTGATCGAATTTTGAATTACAAACGCGTAATTTTCGGCAAAGTCGCAAATGACTAGACATTCGTCATTTTTCAGATTTTTTAAAACGTTTTTATAGAAAGAAGCTTGTTGTGTTTCTATAAAAGAATGACTAAGAAATATTCTTCCTGCCTTGCACAAATTTTTAACGAAATCTTTTACAGAAACATTAGTTTTGTTCAAAATTGTTTTCGGTTTTGTGACCCATTGTTTGTGTGTGATTTCATGAATATTATTTCTTTTAAAAACTTCAAGAATTTACTTTTGAAAGTGTTTATCGGTCGGACATGTTTTGCATTTTCCCATGTAGCAATCTTCTGTAGGATTTTCACATAGCGAAAGTAACAAAATGTCTTCATAGTGATCCACATGACAGTTGGCAACTTTCATGAACGTGACCAATCGACTTCCTTAAGAAATTGTTAAAAATGAACTAAGAACACTAAGTGTTGGATGGTACTTAATTTTTTCCATGAAACACTACATTATATAAAATTTTCTGAATAATACGTTTGATTTTCACGAAAATGAAAATGAATTTAGTTGAATTTTTTTACGTGTGAGTTGATGTGAACCATTTCACCTGATGCCATTAGATTCATATTTTCGTGGATAGGACAAACGCAGACAACGTGGGTTCCACCAGAACCTGCTAGAATACAGTGAGGTGGTCGTAACGAGCAAAACTATGAGAATCCTATTTTGATAGTGGGATATTGACGAGTAAAATTATTGTAAACGTATCGAAGATTTCCAATAATTAATCTCTTTTGACAAATATGTGTTTGCCCATCTACTTTTACAGATTTTATATCTTTTTGACCCGGCATCATTGAACTGATATCTTCACTTTCATAGAACTGTTGCACTTTTCCAGTTATTTTATCCGAAAAGGGCAACCCTTGAAATGAAAGAAACAAAAAAACAATGTAATGATGAAACGCTTGTTCATGAAACACTCATTAAATTTCGTTAAGAAAAAATGTACTTTTCCTCTCCGGAGTCGATAAAATTCCTTTTTGAATTTTTAGCTGCCTTGCTTTTTTAATAAAATACCGACTGGTGCCCATTTCACGAGCAGCTTTTTTGAATGGCCAATTGTTGGGCAAGAGTATTAAAATTTGATTTTTTTCAGCTTTAGTGACATCAGCTCCGTGAAATTTCTGTTTCAATGAAGTGAGCAATTCAAATGAAATATATTGATTGCCCTATAAAGAATAATCATTTTAGTATCTAAAAACCAATACAAGTATTCGCCAATGAACGTATGAAAAATGCTCTTACTTTTTCGCCGTCATCAAACAGCGAACAAGAGTCACTTTCGTCATCAGAAGCATCAGAATCCACTGAAATTGGATCATCAACATGAATTGACGTTGCTTTGAATCAATTGTTTAATAGTTATATGTTATATTTAATAACACTCAAGGAAACATTAAATATCATTTTTTTGACAAGCTTACCGGAATTTTGAGCTGGGAGTTTTTGTGCTTCGAATCTTCACTCCGCACAAAGAATATCACCTTCTTTCAAAACGACAAGTTTTTGAACGATTGACGGAGAAGCAGGACGCAAACTTTTTTTTGTTTTTTTCCAGAATGATTTACAATCTTGAATGGATTGCAACAAATATTTTTAAATACTTTAGACGACAGAATCCACGAAAATCAAAAGAATAATATCTAATCTGGTAGATAAATATGTCGAGCGTCAATAAAGAGCAGAAGCTTTAACATGTTATGACAGGAATTGGCAGGTCTGAACCATGCGAATGCGTTTGCCCGACACGAAGCGCGCGCTCGAGAAACAAAACGGTGCGAAACCGTTTAACTTTGAAATAGCATAGCTTCGAAAGTATTCATTTCTCCATCTTGAAATTTTGACAGCAAATTGTAGGATGTTTTAGAAATATAATGCCGTAAGAAAACGAAAAATATTAGTCCTACTTTTAGCAGTGCCTATCTGCTTACAAACAAGAGCAATTTGTTTATAAAAATTGCTTGCTATCCTTTTGCAATGTTTACCGTGTTGAAACTCGGTCAATAGAGAATATATAATGAAAAATTTATTAAAATATCTTAAATACTTTTTTAATAATAAATATTTTTGAAAAATCACTTTTCAGATCACCCAAATGTTTAAAAAATTATTTCTCGCAAAATACACGTCTTATAACAAAATGAAGAAATAGGTATCGAATATTTTCGGATAAAGTACGGAAAAAAAATAAATTTAAAATACAAATTTTGGGGAATGGCCCATATGTAGTGTTTCTTTATTTTAATAAATTAGCCTGATGAGGTTGGCGAACCAATGTCAACGAAACGTCGCACACCA
>JAAAKG020141121.1:0-11942 GCA_010014905.2 Druon quercuslanigerum | reverse complement strand
TAAAACAAAAAGAAAAAAAAATCAAATAGAAAATTTAAGTTTTGAATTAAAAAAAAAATTGTTATTTTCAAAAAGAGAAACCAAAAAAAAAAAAAAAAAACAGTAAAATTATCAAACAAAGTGATAATTTTTCGGCGAAAAAAATAATTATTTAACAAAAAGATAAATCATTAATTATAATTATGGTACATTAAATTTAAAAAAATTAATTTTTCATTAAAAAAATTAGTTAAAAAAAGTTTTATTTTCAAACACAGTGATAAACTTTTGTAAAAGAATTAATGTTCAAACAAAAAGATGAAATTTTATTCAAACAGATAAAATATTAAAAAAATTATGGAATATTCGGTTGGAAATGTTAAATTTTTAGCATAGTAATAAAATATTTTTTTTCAAAGCCATTTTAGAAAAAAATAGTTATGTTTTCAAAGTACGTGATAAATTTACAGTAAAAAATTAAGATTAAAAAAAAGAGATGAATTTTCAACCAAAAATATAAATTTCCAACTAAAATGATAAAATATTTAATTGGAAACGTTAAATTTTTAGTTGAATAAAATATACATAAATAAAAAATACTAATTCACAAAAAATAGTTGTGATTTTTAACAAAATAAAAGTTTCGAGTCAAAGGAATTAATGTGCAACCAAAGAGATGAATTTTAATCCAAAAAGTTAAAATTAAAACTAAAGTGATAAAATATTCGATGGGAAAAGTTAAATTTTGAGTTAAAAAAAATATATGTAATTTTCAGAAAAAAAACATTAAAATTTTCAAACGAAGTGATAAGTTTTCGGTGAAAAAAATAATATTTAACCAAAGAGATGAATCTTAAATTAAAAATATTGCATATTGAATTAAAAAAATTTAACTTTTCAGTAAAAAAAATAGTAATTCTAAACCAGAAAAAAATTAATACAAAAAAAGTCAAATTTTCAAACTAAGTGATAAATTTATAGTAAAAAATTAAGATTCAACCAAAGAGATGAATTTTCATAAAAAATATACATTTTCAACTAAAATGATGAAATATTTATGTGGAAACATTCGCGGGATAAAACAAAGTCAAAGAGTAAAATTCTAATTAGAAGAAAAAAGGCTAAAACCTCAATTAAATCAGACAATTTGAGAAGCGTTTATATGAAAAAGTATTTTAAAATCCTTAGAATTTCAAAAAAAAAAATTTTTAACCACTTAAGGAAAAAAAGTTATGTTTTTAAACTAAGTGATAGATAAATTTACAGTAAAAAATTAAGATTTAACCAGAGATGAATTTTCAACCAAAAATATAAATTTTCAACTAAAATCATGAAATATTTATGTGGAAACCTGAAATTTTTAGTTTAATAAAATATATATGAATAAAAAATACTAATTTAGAAAATATAGTTATAATTTCCAGTAAAGTGATAAATTCTTAGTAAAAGTAATTAATGTGCAACCAAAGAGATGAATTTTAATCCAAAAAGTGACATTTTAAACGGAATGAGAAAGTATTCGAATAGAAAAGTTAAATTTTGAATTAAAAAATATACATATAATTTTTAGAAAAAAATTAATATTTTTAAACAAAGTGATACTTTTTTAGTAAAAAAAAATGTTTAACTGAAGAGATGAATTTTCATTCAAAAAGATAAATTTTTAACCTGAGAAGATTAATTTCTACCACAAAAGACGGATTTTTATTTTAAAAGGATGAGTTTTAAACAAAACATCAATCAGTTAAATTTTCTGTAAAAAGAATGAATGTTTATCCAAATAGATGAATTTTCACATGAATGAATATTTAATTGAAAAATTTAAATTTCCAGATAAAAAAATTTTGTAACAATAAAAAAACTGATTACAAAAATTAAAACATTTCTAAATCAAAATTTCAATTTCGGAAGACAAACAAGAACACAATCCTAAATTCGTCAAGCTTGTGCATTCTATTATTTTTGTTTAAAAAAAATTAATCTAATGACTTCAGAAAGTGAACAAATAAGCTAAACGAAATAAGTAAATTGTTTCTATGAATTTACTTTTAATTCATAATTGTTATCATTACCGAGTCCAAATTTGTTTTATAAATAAAGCTCGATATAGCATAATTTAATTACCCTTATTGAACAACATTCGAATGCATAATAATTTACAAGCACCAAAGGGTTTAGAAATACCCTACTTATGTATCTCAGTGCATAATCTATTATGCATGTCCATAGTGCATTGAAAATAGATTTACTTTTCAGCATTTGCACAATTGTAGTATTCAATTTGAGATTCTGTATTTACCAATCAATGCATGCAAGTAATCCGTCAATTGCAATTAAAAATAATTGGATTGCATCATATAAATCTATTGTAGCTTTAAGCTTAAGAATGTTATACGCATAGGCATTAAATTTCATTTCACAAACAGAAAAAAGTAACTTCAAGTTACCAGAAAAGTCAGTTTTCACTTCTTTAGTTTTATAATTCAACAAGAGAAAGATTATAATTTAATAAAAACTTAATTTAAAAGGGAATGGATTTTAGCTAAACTAGGATTTTTCAGTTAGGTATTTTTTTAAGTCAAGGAATTTTTACGATGGCGTATCTGATTTTTTTAAAATTTCAATATAAAACTGAATAACAATTTTTTAAACTTAGAATTTAACAGTGACAGTTGAATATTCCATTATCTTAGTAAAAACTGCATCTTTTTTGTTTAAAAACAATTTTTCTAACTCAGAAATTAAATATAAAATTTTTTGTTGAAAATTCATATATTTGGTTTCAACTGTAACTGATTTATTTAGAGATTCATAATTTAAGTTGAAAATTCATTACTTCGCTTTAAAATGTAACTATTTTTTTTGAAAACAAAAACTTAGTTTTTTTTTATACTGAAGATTTAACTTTTCCAATTGAAAATCTTATAACTTTAGTTAAAAATTCACCTTTTTTTAAAAAATGATTTTTTTACTAAAAATTTAAAATTGAATATTTGGTTAAAAACTAAGCATTTTAAATTAATTTTACTTGTAGAAATTAATATTTTTTGTTAAAAATTCAATTATTTAGGTTAATTCTTCATTATTTTAGTAAAAAATTCACCTTTTTGGTTTAAAATTTAACCATCTTAGGTGAGCATTAACCACTTCATTTTAAAATGTATCTCTTTAGTTAAGCAATGATTTTTAACTGAAAATTTGTCTTTAATTTTTATTTAAAACTCGTTTTTTAATCGAAATATTGTTTCTTTGGTAAAAATTAATTTTTTTATTAAAAATTCAATAATTTTAGTTGAAGCTTCATTGTTTTAGTTAAAAATTCATTTTTTTAGATTAAAATTGAACTATTCTATTTGAGCATTTATCACTTTATTCGAAAATTTATCTCTTTGGTTGAGCAATAATTTTTAAATGAAATTTTGACTTCAAGTTTGGGATGGAAACTCTTTTTTTAAATGAAAATTTGTCTTTTCGATATAAAATTAATCTTCTTGGTAAAAAAATATTAATCTGTTCGGTTAAAAATTTAATTATTCTGATAAAAAAATTATAATCATGGTTGAAAATTCATCACTTTGTTTGAAAACACAACTATTTGTTTGAATATTACTTTCTTTTTGGTTGACATTAATTTTTGTACTTAAAATTTAACTATTCAATTTTGTATTAAAAATTCATTTTTTTAAATTGAGAACTCAATTATTCTAGTTAAAACTTCATCGTCTTTTTTTTAAATTTACCTTTTTGTTTAAAATTAAACTATTCCAGTTGATTATTTATAAATTTAATTAAAAATTCATCTGTTTGGTTGAATATTATTTTACTAACTGGAAATTTAATCAATTTTTGATTGAAAATTAATATTTTTTAGTTGGGAAATAATGGATTTTATTACAAAATCGATTTCTTGGTAGAAATTAATTTGCTTGATTTAAAATCCATTCTGTTCCATTTTCTGTTAATATTTTTTTTTTCAGTTGAAAATTCAACCATTTCGTTGAAGATTTGTTTTTTTACGTGAAAATTTAACTGTTTATTTGTTGTTGCAAAGTCGTCTTTTTTGGTAGAAAATTAATCTTTTCGGTTGAAAATTCGATTATTTTAGTTAAAGATTCATTGTTTTAGTTGAAAATTCCTCTTTTTCGTTTAAAATTTAACTATTCTATTTGTTTCATTGTCTATTTTTGTTTAATTTTCTATATTACTTTCTTTTTGGTTGGTATTAATTTTTTGTACTTAAAATTTAACTTTTCAATTTTTTAAATTAATAATTCATCTTTTTTCAATTAAAAAATTCTATCTTTTGTAGAAATTTATCTTTATATTTAAAGATCTTTTTGTTTCAAATTAAACTATTTTAGTTGATTATTTGTAAATTGAATAAAAAATTTATCTACTTGATTGAATATTATTTTACTAACAAGAAATTTATTCAATTTTTGATGAAAAATTTATATTTTTTAGTTGGAAATTAATGGATTTTATTACAAAATCGTTTTTTTTGGTAGCAATTAATCTGCTTGATGTAAAATCCATTCTGTCCAATTTTCTATTAAAATTTGTTGTCAGTTGAAATTTCAACCATTTGGTTGAAGATTTGTGTTTTTACGTGAAAATTTTACTGTTTGTTTGATAATTTATGTGTTGTTGCAAAGTCGCCTTTTTTGGTAGAAAATTAATCTTTTCGGTTGAAAATTTGATTATTTTAGTTATAGCTTAATTGTTTTGGTTAAAAATGCATCTTTTTCGTTTTAAATTGAACTATTCTATTTGTTTCATTGTCTATTTTTGTTTAATTGTTTGACTATTACTTTATTTTTGGGTAAAATTAATTTCTTGCACTTCAAATTGAACTATTTAATTTTTAATTAAAAATTTATCTTTTTTCAGTTTAAAATTCCTATTTTTTGTAGAAATTAATCTTTTTAGTTAGAAATTCAATTATTCTAGTTAAAACTTCATCGTCTTTTTTGAAAATTTATCTTTTTGTTTAAAATTAAACTGTTCCAGTTGATGATTTGTAAATTTAATAAAAAATTTATCTATTTGGTAGAATATTATTTCACTAACTGCAAATTTATATAATTTTTGATGGACAATTTATATTTTTTAGTGGAAAATTAATGGAATTTATTACAAAATCGTTTTCTTGGTAGAAATTAATCTGTTTGATTTAAAATCCATTCTGTTCCATTTTCTGTTGAAATTTTATTTTTTCAGTTGAAAATTCAACCATTCGGTTGAAGATTTGTGTTTTTACGTGAAAATTTAACTGTTTGTTTGATAATTTATATGTTATTGTTGTTGCACAGTCGTCTTTTTTGGTAAAAAATTAATCTTTTCGGTTAAAAATTTTATTATTTTAGTTAAAGCTTCATTGTTTTAGTTAAAAATTCATCTTTTTCGTTTAAAATTTAACTATTCTATTTGTTTCATTGTCTATTTTTGTTCAATTGTTTGAATATTGTTTTCCTTTTGGTTAAAATTACTTTTTTGTGCTCAAAATTTATCTATTCCATTTTTTTAATTAAAAATTCATCTTTTTTTAATTGAAAATTCCTATTTTTTGTAGAAATTATTCTTTTTAGTTGAAAATTTAATTATTTTAGTTAAAACTTCGTCGTTTTTTTTCTTGAAAATTTATCTTTTTGTTTAAAATTAAACTATTCCAGTTGATTATTTAAAAATTTAATAAAAAGTTCATTTATTTGGTTGAATATTAATTTACTAACTGCAAATATATTCAATTTTTGATGGACAATTTATATTTTTTTGATGAAAATTAATGGATTTTATTACAAAATCGTTTTCTTGGTAGAAATTAATCCACTTGATTTAAAATTAATTCTGTTCCATTTTCTGTTAAAATTTTTTTCTTTAGTTCAAAATTCAACCATTTGGTTGAAGATTTGTGTTTTTACGTGAAAATTAAACTGTTTGTTTGATAATTTATATGTTATTGTTGTTGCACAGTCGTCTTTTTTGGTAAAAAATTAATCTTTTCCGTTGAAAATTCGATTATTTTAGTTAAAGATTCATTGTTTTAGTTAAAAATTCCTCTTTTTCGTTTGAAATCTAACTTTTCTATTTGTTTCATTGTCTATTTTTGTTTAATTTTTTGAATATTACTTTCTCTTTGGATGATATTGATTTGCTGTACTTAAAATTAAACTATTCAATTTTTTAAATTAAAAATTCATCTTTTTTCAATTGAAAATTTATTTTTTTGGTAGAAATTTATCTTTTTAGTTGAAAATTCAATTATTCTAGTTAAAACTTCATCGTCTTTTTTGAAAATTTATCTTTTTGTTTAAAATTAAACTATTCCAGTTGATGATTTGTAAATTTAATAAAAAATTCATTTATTTGGTTGAATATTATTTTACTGCCTAAAAATTTATTCAATTTTTGATTGACAATTTATATTTTTTAGTTGGGAATTAATGGATTTTATTACAAAATCATTTTTTTAGTAGAAATTAATCTGCTTGATTTAAAATCCATTCTGTTCCATTTTCTGTTAAAATTTTATTTTTCCAGTTGAAAATTCAAACATTTGGTTGAAAACTTGTTTTTTTACGTGAAAATTTAACTGTTTATGTGTTGTTGCAAAGTCGTCTTTTTTGGTAAAAAATTAATCTTTTCGGTTGAAAATTCGATTATTTTAGTTAAAGATTCATTGTTTTAGTTAAAAATTCCTCTTTTTCGTTTGAATTCTAACTTTTCTATTTGTTTCATTGTCTATTTTTGTTTAATTTTTTGAATATTACTTTCTCTTTGGATGATATTGATTTGTTGTACTTAAAATTAAACTATTCAATTTTTTAAATTAAAAATTCATCTTGTTTTAATTGAAAATTCCTATTTTTGGTAGAAGTTAATCTTTTTAGATGAAAATTCAATTATTCTAGTTAAAACTTCATCGTTTTTTTTATTAAAAATTTATCTTTTTGTTTAAATTTAAACTATTACAGTTGATGATTTGTAAATTTAATAAAAAATTCATTTATTTGGTTGAATATTATTTTGCTACCTGAAAATTTATCGAAATTTAATTAATCTGCTTGTTTTAAAATCAATTCTGATTCATTTTCTGTTAAAATTTTATTTTCTTAGTTGAAAATTTAACTATTTATTTGATAATTCTTTTGTTTAAAAAATCAAATATTTGTTTACAAATTCATATTTTATATAGAAAAGGCAATATTTTTGGTATTGATTATTTCTAAGTATTTCTAGAAAATAGAGTAATTTACTTTTAAACAAAAAGTTTATAAATTATGACAATGACTAGCCTATAACATTGGAAAATAAATAAAGTCGTAAATCACTTTTATGTTATTCTTAAGAAGCTCGCACCATAATATAGAAGATAGAAACCTATGAATAATAATTATAACATTTCTTGAAAGGAAAAAGTTAAATATTATATTGAAAATATAATTATTCGCAAAACAAACATTTTTAAGCATTATTAAATATTAATAATAGACATATCAAGTAAACTTACATGTTTTTATTAACCTTTTTAAAAGTATTAATTTTTCAAATTATCAAAACCTTTATTAGTTTAAGTGCTCGGTATAAAATTTTCTATAATTAATACGAAAGCATGCCGTTTAATGCAAGGGTTTTTTTTGGCAATTTTTTTTTATTTTGGTACATTTATTGAAATGCTATACCTTTTAACTTATTAAGATTTTCAATTTTTGTTTCTTTATTCTGGTAAAGAATTTTACATTTTTTCGAAATTTCCAGGATAATTTCAAAAATAAAAAAGATTACGAAAGTGGCAGTGATTTTTCTGAAAATGAAAAAATTACATTTTCTTATGAAAATGAGTTACAAAAAAAGCTTACAAGGAAAAGTTTTTTCTTTTTGAAAGATCTACAGAAAGTTCTCGTTAAACTTTTCCAGATTTTTTATCGTTTTCAAAATATATTTTATGCATTTTCTTACAAAATTATTATTTTTACTACTATTGTGTTTTTTGATTCTCCAGCAATAATAATATTAAGAGTTACTACGTTAAACTGTTATTATTTCATCTTTTTAAAAATATTTTAAAAATTTTTTTACTTTGCGATTGAAAAAAAACATTTTTTTTGTGAAATAGCGAAAAGCGGCAAATCACCTTTTGGCAGACCATTTCAAGACGACTAACTTTGTTATTTTTATTTTTTTTCGCCTCTTGTGTATTATTTAAAAAAAATTAAAGTTTTTGGTTTTCAGAAAAATAACCGCCGTGTTGTTAACTTTTCATTAAAAAAAAAAAAATTTCGATTCTAAAAGAATATAAAATGTTTCGAAAAAATCGAAAAATAAAAGTTAAGTATCTTATTTCTTAGAAAAAGTATTAGAAAAATGTAACCAAATAAAAAAGTGTCGGTCACCAAGATTTGAAATGTTAATAAAATATTGCCCTTAAGAATATTTTGAAAAATTTATCATAAGAATTGTGCTTCAGTCAACAAAATTTGCGCAGAATAGTTTCTTTTTTCACTAAACTAATATTTTGATGCATTAAACAAACTTTTCGTTTCTTGATGACCTTCAGAAAACTTGAAAAATTATCTTATCTCACGAAAATAGGTGTCAATGTATTGAAATTTTAACAAGAAAAGGTTTCTAAATCAAAAGAGATGAATTTTTAACTAAATGGTTAAATTTTTAACCAAAAAACAACGATTTTTTTAGAAAATATTTGAATTTTCAATAATGAAGTTAATTTCCGACTTAGAAAGATGACTTTACAAAAGAAACGAAAAACTTTTATATACCACAAAAAATAAATTTGCAACCAAGAAAATTAAGATACAAGATAAAAAGACTAATTTCCAACAAAATAGATCAATTTTCCACTGTATAGTTGAATTTTCAACTGGAAAAGGTTCAAAAGTTAATTTTCAAAAAAAAAAAAACAATTTTCCACATTTAAAATTAATTTTCTACCCTAAAAGACGAATTTTCAACAAAATATATGACTTTTATACCAAATATATTAAATTTTTACTACGTAAGAATGAAATTTTAACCGAAAATGCAATGATTAAATTTGTAGATTAATTTTGAATTAAACAAGACAAATTTATAACAAAATAGATGAATTTTCCACCATATAGTAAAAATTTTAACTAAAGAAGATAGATTTTCAACCAAAAATGGAAAAGTTACATTTTAAATTAGATAAATTAATTTAAATCCTTAAAACAATAGAATTTTCAACAAAATGGTTAGGTTTTCAAAACAAGAAATAAAATTTGGAATTAAATGAAAAATCTTTAACAAAAAAGAAGGAATTTTAAAAAAGTAGTTGTACTTTTAATCAAGTAAATTAATTTTTAACTAAAAAATACGAATTATGAACAAAAAATTTAATACTTAATATTGCAAACCAAAAAATATTATAATATAAATAAAGAAATTTGAATTTAAAAAAATAAATTTTAAATAAAGAGATCGATTTTCAACTAAAATTATGAATTTGTAACAAAAAACTTAAAAGAAGGGTACAGCATTCCACTAAATTGTTAAATTTTCAATTAAAAGCATTAATTGTTAACGAAGCAAATTTATTTTCTATCAATAAAGATGAAATTTCAATAAAACATATCATTTAAAAAATTTAAAAATTAATTTCACAAATTTGTTTTAAATTTTAAAGCAAAAAAGATCAATTTACAAAAGGATAAAATTAAAATTTTTAGTAAAAAAAATCATTTTCAACTAAATGAAACTTAAAATTTAAAGTGTCTGAGGGCATATCTAACATTTTTATTATGAATTAAACAATAATGTGTTTGTATAAATACTTATATATTTTTTATGAAAAAATATTATTTTTATTCACTCAATATATAATTAATGAATACTTTTGCACAAATGAAATAAATAGGGTTTTCACTGACACTCTGCTAACCACAAAAATTTAATAGATATAGAATTTTAACCACCAGAATGTAAAATGTATCAAATAATATTATGATATTAATTACCGAATCAGCAGAAATAGATTGTATATATTATATTGCAGAATATTTTAGACGAAAATTTTTTTAAGTACCTTGTTAAACATTTAATGGTTAGGCAGTAGATTCATCTTTTTGTTTACAAATTTTTGTACTTTAAAATCAAAAATTGGAAATCTTATTATTTTTTGTTGAAAATTGATATTTTTAAGGGAAAATTGCACTATTTAATTTTGTTGACAAATAAGTACTTGGGTGAAATCTACTTATCTTTTTGATAATTTATTTATTTTTTATAAAAAATTAATCTGACTCCTTCAAAAAATATATTTTTTTCGATTCAAGTACTTGGTTAAAATTCATGTATTGTATTAACAATTCATCTTTTTTGTAAAAAAAGGAATAATCTTGGTTAATAAAAATTGCTTTTATTTTTAGTAAAAAAATTTTTTATAGAAAATTTAACTATACCATTTTTGATTGTAAGGTCAGATTTAAAATTGAAAGTAATTAATTTTTTCTTGTTCAATATTCATGTATTTTTTGAAAATTCGTCTTTCTTCGTTGAATTCGACTGTTTTTGATTTAAAATAAAAATGTTTTGTTATCAACTTTTTGGTTGAAAGTTGATAAGTTTAAATTTATTTTAAAAATAAATTTTGTCGGTTAAAGATTCATCAAGTTAGTTGAAATTCTACTACTTAGTCGTAAATTAATTTCTTCTTCAAAATTCATATTGTCAGGTTGAAAATTTCCATGCTTTGGAGAATATTCTTGTTTTATTTAAGAAATTCAACAATTTGGTAACAAATTAGATAATTTTTTTTTAAATTAACATTTTTGTTAAAAATTCATATTTTAGGTGAAAACATTTTTTTTGTGAAATTTAATTTTTGTTGTCAGATAATCCTTCTTTAGTTGACATTTTTTCCGTTAAAAATTGAAAATTGAACTATGTGTTAGAAAATTAATTTTGTTGTAACTTTATCATTTCCGTTGAGGACTGAATTATTTTTTTTTTAAATCCGTCTTTTTGAAGGGAATTCAACTAGCTAAAAATTGTGGTTGTTTTTGTTGTTGAAAATTAGATTTCCAACTAAAAATTAAACGATTTGACTTTTTAGCTTAAAAATGAACTATTACTTTAAAAATTCAACAATTTGGTAGAAAATTAAACTTGTTTCGTTAAAATTCAATTTTGGTGTGAAAATTTTATATTTTTGGTTGAAAATAAAACTACTTTAATTAAAAATTAACCTAAATTAAAATTAAAATATTAAATTAAATTAAATTTAAATTAACCCTAATTAATTGTTATTAAATGTTATGTTTTTACCTGAAAATATGTTTATGAAATTGTTTGTTTAAAATTTTTTCTTTAGAAGTTAAGAAATCAATGATTTAGTAGAAAATTCATTAACGTGAACTTATTTATTTCAGTAGAAAATTAGGCTTTTTTTGAAAATTTAGTATTTTGGTTAAAGACTTAACTATTTTGTTAAAATTCGATTTTTTGAGTCGCATTTTTTTTAATTTGTATTTTTAAACTGGAAATTAATAAATTCAATGTTTTATGAAAAATTAACTGTTTACTAAAAATTTATTGTTTTGGCGGAAGATTCATCTCTATGTTTAAAAATTTTAGTAATTTAAAATAACAAATTGGAAATTCTTTTTTTTTTTTAATCAAGTATTTGGGTCAAATCTCCGTATCTTCTTGCTAATTTATTTATTTTTTCTAAAAAATTAATATGACTCCTTAGAAAAAATTTTTTTTTATTTGGTTGAAACTTGACATTGTTGATATTTGGCTTAGTTAATAAAAATTCCTTTTATTTGTAGTAAAATTTTTTTTACAGATAATTTAACTATACCATTTTTCATTGGAAGGTCAGATTTAAAATTGAAAGTAATTAATTTTTTCTTGTTTAATATTAATGTATTTTTTGAAAATTCTTCTTGCTTCGTTGAATTCGACTGTTTTTGATTTGAAAT
>JAAAKG020141120.1:0-11942 GCA_010014905.2 Druon quercuslanigerum | reverse complement strand
CGATATGGCAGAAAAAGTGACTACCTATATATACCATGGCGCTCAACGCCGCATCTATGTAATAATATCTTTGCTATTACTTAATATTGGCACAGAGGGATGTGCAGAGAATGCTAAACTACAGAGCTACGAAGGAGAGGAGTGAAGGGAGAGTGGCAAAGGTAGGGTATCAGAAAATAAAAACAGAGAAGAAAATATGGTATGGGATGAGGAGAAGGGGGTTTTGAAGGAAGTGCAGGGTAATTTGTTTCGTGGGAAGTAGGGGGTGGGAGTAAAGCAGAGCGGAGGAGTGTTAAAGGTGCTGTACTGGAACATAGCAGGGGTGAAGAAGAAAGATGAGGATTTCTGGAGGTATACCCAAAAATTTGATGTGATGGGATTCATAGAGTTGTGAGTAGAGAGAACGGAATGGGATAGTGTAGAGACAAAGCTGGTAAGAAGGTACAGTTGGAGGCTACAGGAGGCGGTCAACGTAAAGAGGAAAGGAAGGTCGAGTAATGGAATTAAAAAAAGGGTTAGGGATGGATAAGAGAAAGAAATCCATGGAGAGAAAGAGGGAAAGGGCGCGCAAATGAGGGCAGTGAAGATAGGAGGGGTAAAATACAAGTTTGTGACTGTTTACAACAAGGATGCGGTGAAAAGGATTAAAGAAAGGGGAAAAGATGTACTAGGAGAGAGGGATGAGGGTATGGTGGTACTGGTGGGGGGACTTGAATGCGAGAATTGGGTGCGAAGGGGGTCTGTACCGGGAAGAGGAAAGCTTTGAAAGAAAAATCAAAGGATAAGTTAATAAATAAAGAGAGGGAGATGAGCAAAATGGGGGTGTCTGTGATAGACTATTTGATAATGAATATGTAAGGGTGGGACGAGATAGAGAAATTCGAAGTGGATTGAGGGTGGAATCGGACCATCAGTCATTAAGTTTGTGGATAAAGGAAAGGTTGAAGGAAGGCTAGAAGGTTAGAAGAAGCTAAAGAAATAAGAAAAAAGGAATGGTAAAGCCGTGGTGGGACAGGGAATTTAAAAAGATGAAGAGAAAGGTGAAAAGAAAGTACAAGAAGTGGAAGGAAGGAAATGCGAAAAGGGAGGAGCACGTAAAATTGAGGAAGGAGTTTAGGATAATATGCAAGAAGTAAGAGCAGGAAAAGCAAAAGGAGCTGGAAGAGGAGTTAAGAAATGTTAAGACAGAAGGGGACTTAGTAATTTTCAGTTTGACACCTCAGTGGAGGATGCACGTTACACTCATGTCGCGTCATTTCTTTGAAGTTCGTAAATAACCTTGAGATCCATAATTAAGATTAACCTTAATTTAGTAATTAGTTTAAAAACTCTACTTAGGGCACGGATAAGTATTATTACTAATTAAGCAACTGTTGTGTATTCATTTTTTCCTTTCTTTCTTCCTAACCTACAATCACCACGTGGTCTCCAAAATGGGAAAAGTGCTAGAAGTAATTGAAATTCTACTTCAATTTTCTCGCCATAATTGGTTAATTTGATTTAACTTTTAAAGTTCACCGTACTCTTTTTGATGAGCCTTAAATGACAAAATAAGATTCCAATTTCTCGCCTAAAGAAACATTTTTAACCGCTTTGTGGCCGGAATATCCGACCGGATACAGGCCGGTATAGAAGCCTGGATCGGACCAATTTACCATGACGTTTTTAGCCGGATCCCGGATGCATTTGCCTACCAGCGCCCGGCTTAAACCGGGGCTATCCGGACGGATCCCTGATTGGATTCCTACACGGGTAATAGAGTGCAAATATAATCATAAAAGGATTTCTCCTTCGAAGCTTTTTTTGTTGCGAAATTTAATAATCGAAAATGTACATATTAAAAACTTATAAACGTGGATTTGGCAAATGTTGTATATCACATTTTCGAAATCTGTAATTTAAACGTCCAAATCTACTCTATCTGCTTGAATAGCAAGCAAAACTTGCTTACTCTCTAAACTTCGGAGAATACCAAAGTTCGCATTCGAGGATGCAGATATAATAGAGTATGTCGTAAAGTCTCAACGTGATATCGATCAAAGCACAGGATCTGGATTATGGATAGGGGCATACATTCACATAGAATGATCTTGTACTTCGGCACTCATTAAGCTGCAAGGGTTATTCGTTGCGAACCTGCATGGCGCACCTTACCTTCCGCGATAACAGCCTAACTCTATCGAAATTCGATTGGAATTTATAGTCGTTGTAACGGTCGTATACTGAAGGTAATTTCTGCTTAATACGTATAGTACGTTCGGATTTACGTATGGCACCGTAGGATTACCTATATGCTTCTCTATAATCGCCAAATAGTTGCATTCTCTATCCACGAATTACGCCACTGTTTATAACACAGATTGCAAACGATCATTGGAGCTTCTTCCGAAAATTGTCCTATTTAGTCTCAATCAACAATTACTTTTTTAGATTTCACAGTCCAGAATACTCGTCAAACTAGGAAATAGGTTGCTTTTCACGCAAATGCAAAAATAATAGGGGAATTACTTCTTCTGAAAAAAATTAATTTTTGGGTACCTTACTGAATGAAAAATGAGACAATGATATTTAGACTGAATATACTGTATTTTTAAAAAGTTTAATTCTTTCAAAAGCGGTTGACTTTTAAATCAAAAATGACGAATATTCAACAACAAAGTAAATTTTGAACAAAGAAAAATTATTTTTAATACAAACAATTAAAGTTTTAAGAAAGGATTAGTTCAAGACCAAGCAGATCCATTCCCAGCCAAGATAGTTTAAATTCAGGTTACAAAGACGAATTTTTAACAAAATAGTCGTATATTCGACGTACAAAGATGAATTTTCAACCTAATGGTCAAATTTTTAATTTATAATTTTAACTCTAACCTACAACAGTTGAATGGCCCGCGATTTAAATCTGCTAACCAAACTTTCAAAAATTTTACATGACAAAGGAAAATAGTTGTTATTTTTGCAATATTCTATACTTTTTTGAACTGTAAAATGTTTTTCTTCATTTATTAGAGAAAAATAATACACGTTAGTTTTATAAAATTTGAATCAAAATTGAGCGTTATATGACAATTAAAAGCTATGCATATGTTATCGAAAAGGGACTAAGCAGTCTAAAACTGTTATATGCAGTGTTCTACTGATGGTTTTCTATTATTTTTCGCGGGATTTCATGTGTCTGCTTTGTTTTTCATGTTGCGGGCAAGTATTGTATGTCAAAATGTTTGGAATCACAAGACGAACATATATCTGCTTGCAAAAATTTTAAATATTTTATTGAAAAAAGTTGTGGAGTGCTGGTAAATGAAACGCGTCGCTGACCTTCGTCTTCACAGTCATCTGTATACGAAAAGATCAAAAATAACGTGAAAGTAGCCACAAAAAACGGTCGACACACACGTACACTTAACTGCACACACACACTAACATTTGTATTATTGGCCTATTCTACGCACAGTCAAAAAAGTGTTCAAAACGATACCGAAATCAATATCATTTTTATATGCAACACAAATGATACCGAATTCAAGAGTATTTTGATCAGCCACTGTGAATGATGAAGTTAAACCAAGATGGCTCACGTTGTTAGAGTACTTTAGTTCATATGCAAGCTTTTTATTGTTTCTAATCGTGCAGGCTACTTAAAAAATAAAAAAATTAGCGAAATCTGATATTAGAAAATATCATTCATTAAGTGTAGTTGTCTCTTGCGTTAGATTAGGTACAATTTTTAGGTTATGTCTTTATGAGACCAACGTCAGGATTGGCGGCCACTTTCTTTAGTCTAATAAATGAACCAAAAAATAAGATCAAATTGATCCAAGTGGACACATCATTATGATCTCGAGTGTCAAATGAGTGTTGGAACAAAATTCTCTGCAACCAAATTGATCTTTTTTATTACTGTGCCAGTAAACACGATTTTCGAAAATCCATTTGAATAACTAGAAAAAAATTTGCCGTTTCGCTTGCGGGAGATTAACTTCCTATAAAAAATTTTTCCAAAAATACAAAAAAAAATTAATTTCGAAAAAAAATTGAGCGAACAGGTTTAGACCGTGGAGCCTTGTTTTATCTTAAGGGCATGAGACATACTAACCACACTTTACCTGTCCGCTAAATATTTTTTTTCCTTGCAAATAAAATATCCGACTGAAACTTTCGAAAATATATCAGGAGACAATAAACTACGTTTATGTACTTTATCTGTGTAGGAATTTTGTTAAAAATTATTTTTAAAGATATTAAAACTAGGACCATTTTTTGACAAAAAATCTTTGTAGCCTAGACGTAGTTTACTGTCAACTCTTGGATTTTTCGAAGATTTATGCCGATATTTTACATCTAAAAAAACTTAATAGGTTCAAAAAATGGCAACGTACAAATAAAATATGTCAAAAAATGGTCGCACTTTTAATATATTCGAATACATTTTCCAAAAATTTATTTTCAAAAAAAAATTTTCTTAATTTAAAACAAAGTTCACTAAACTAAAAAAATGTCTTGCCTTTGTTGTTTGGATTGATCTATAGTCTCCTCTTAACTGACTGGACTAAAACATGTCATGCCTTTCTTGTTTGGACTGATCTATAGTCTCGTCTTCACTGATTGGGCTTATCACATGCCTTGCCTTTGTTGGTTAGACTGATTTATAGTCTCATATTAACCGACTGGACTAATAACATTTCTTTGCCTTTGTTGGTTGCACTGATTTGTAGTATTGTCTTAACTGACTGGATTAATAACAATCTTGTCTTTGTTTGTTGGACTGACCTATAGTCATGTCTTAATTATATGGACAGCAAAATATCTTTGGTACTTCAGAATGTCTTTTGCCCTGATTTTTTTGAAAAATCTTTACATTGCTAGGGCAGTCCCATTACATTGCCTTTAGTAGCTGTACTAGCTTTTCTATGATAATTGTACTGATTTACCGTCTTGTATTCATTGACTGAACTGTCGTCCACCTTTAATATTTCAAAGAATATTTACATTGCCAGGACAGCGCCATGATTTTGCCTATTATTACCAGGACAGCGCCATTTTCTTACCCTCATTAGCTGAACTGGTCTTACCAGTGTATACCAGTGTATTTATCTGTTTATTTCTTATTCTAACTCCTCCCCAAACTTTTCACTTTATTTCTTCTTCCAAGTCTAATATTAAAATATTAAATAAAAGCGGGATTTATAAAATGTTGTAATTAGTGTCACTTCTTCATAATCTTTAACTCCTTCCTCTTTGGCTTTCTGCTCTATGGGTACCACTACTCCTTGCTTCTATAACTCTGGCCATCCCTCTTCTCTCCATACTTTATTGCACATTATCGATGCCGACTCCTTTAATTCTGTCCTTTCCATCTTTCATCATACCTAATACCTTTACTATTTCCTCTCTATTAATGTTTCCCCCCTCATCTGTTTTCCTACCACATTTTCTCTATTTTTTAATTATACATTACAGTCGGTGTCAGAAGAAAGGAACCGCATTTTTTTGAAAAGTATGAAGGATATTTCATTAATATCTTTTAAACTGAGGTATGCTCAAAATGATAGGTCTCCAGTATTTAATATGCCGTATAATCCCCATCGTTGGCAAGTATAGCCTTGTCCGGCTTGCTCGTGAACTCTCGCTTTAAGCCCTGATTGGAAAATTCGTCCACATTTTTGTAAAGTTCATACCGCTTGTTCCACTTCACAACAAATTTTTCCGATCTTTAAATCACTTTTTCAGTCGCAAAGTACGATAATTTTGGCCCTTTTGAGTGCGAATATAAAATCACCGCTTGGTGACGTTATAAGCGATACTGAAATGAAATGTTTCCCAAGCTTATTAAAAAATATTACGTACTTTCTGAAAGAGAGTATTTAGAAAAAATTTAGTTCAAAATTTTTAAACCTACCTATTAGTATATAATATGTATTAAAAAATTAGTGATAGAACTGAGCAGGGCTGTTATGCTTCTTAAATAGCTACGTTTTTCTCAAAGAAAACGCTTTGCCGAGAATTTGTCAGAAAAACTAAAGCGGTTCCGTAGATCCACATGACTAAGGCGTGCGCTGTATTTAGGTTTTAGGAAAGGTTTTAGGTAGCTTGATAGTGTTCGAGACCCGAGCTGGGGCGATTTTTCGAAGTGTTTGAGCATGCGATTATATGTGTAAGATTCTGTTCGACGATTACTTAGGGGTACAGTGCATCTTACAATTTGAAATTGTTCATCCTAGTCTTTTACAAAAGTCAGTTTATCTTACCAAAACGAAAAATAGTAAATATAACCAAAATCCACGACGAAAAGCTGCGCTATAATTTAAAGTAGTAGGAGCTACTGGTTTAGAGAGTTCTTCTAACGATCCGCTTTTCTTCTATGTGACACTCGGCTGCTGTCACTTTGCCTCGTGAAAATTGCACGTAAATTGCAGAATTCAGCTGAAAAAGTGCGACTCAGGGTCCTTGTACCACAAATAACTTTTTTTGCCTAAATTTCTTCCACAAATTTTCTTGGAATCACTTTACGCTGCGATGCGTATTTTAGTTTCGAATAGTAAAAATAAGATTGAAAATAAACAAATTCAGTGTACGGAAAAGCGACACAACCTGCAATAATATGTTTAATAACAAAATTGTTTTTGTTTATAAAATTCGCACTTTGTGTTAATTATAAAAAACAGCAATGAAAAGAAAAGTGCTTTAATGCAATGGATAATATGAATTCTAATAATATACATTTATTAAATTGATATGAATCATGATAAATGAAACTTTTACTTTGTTTGCAATGTCTGGATAAGCAATCGCAGGCCGAGGTACATAAATAATGTTAATATGCATCTAATATAATAGTGTTGAACATAATATAGGAAAGTTCACATTTTTGACCAAATCGGTTGCGAAGCAACATAAGAATGTATCGTTAGAAGCCGAAGGAGCTTTAAAAAAAGAGAATTCACGGTCACAAAATTATAGTTGTCGATAATTTAATTTTTAATTTTGAAATTTCTATGCAGAAATGAGGATGAAGTAAAAAGACCGAGAAAATAGCGCTAGGAAAATATAAAATCGAACGCGAGATCCAACAGACGCACGAGCTAGACGCACTGAAAGTTGCGAGCAAAGCGAGTCGCGCGCCATGCGAATGTCAGATATAGGCCATACAGAATTACTATCGTCTGATAATGAGGAAATGTTTAACCTGAGAGGCTAGGGGACCTCGCACAGAAAGCTTCCCGAACACCGCAGTGTTTATAATTAAAAATTAAAATGAATAAATACATATGCATGAAAATGAACACAACAGTATTTTAAAATTATCGATAAATATCGAAAATCCGCAGTACTCTTGAATAAAAAAAATAATTTACCCAATAAAATAATTAGTTGCTAGCATCAATATTGCAGAAGTTTATTAAAAATTTTTGTTTATTTAGTTAAAATTTATTTCAACTGTCATGTGTCTGAGGATGAGAAGGAAAAAAGAACAATTTAAAAATAAATAAATAATTAAAAACAATAATTGAATTTGATGTTTGTCAACGAAGCACAATGTTAATAATTTAAAAATCATTTAAGAAAAAGATAATTTCAATTTTGAACCAAAAGAGATGAATTCTGAACGAGAATTATAATAGCAGACTTTTCGATTAAAACGAATGTACTTTCAACCAAAAATATTTTAATTTTCTTATTAGATTCTATATGAATTTAATTCTAATTTAAGCAAGAATAAGGGGGAAAAGAATAAGTTTTTGAAAAATATAGACAAAGAATTACTTTTCAAAGGTTAAAACAAAGAAGTAGGAGAAATAATGTGAATTCTGACTTTTGTTTATAAAGATGTCAATTAGATTGGCTTCACTGAGAATTCAATTATAGTAGGATTTTATCTGGAAGCAGTTTTGGGTTTGTTTAAAATGGATAAAGGAGAATCTGAGGCAATAATTGTTTTCACTTCAGATAAAACTCCAAATTGTATTGAAGTCACGTACGACTTTAATAACGTATTTGCCCCATTTCACTCTTCACCCAAGCAGAACGAGAAGGAGACACAAAAGTATTTTTTGAGATAGTCATTGATTTTTCATCAAGAGTAAGGATGCAGCTCACGGAAATTGAAAACTGACATTTGATAGTTTCAAATTTGAAATGCTTAATTTAACTGAGCAATCAGTTTCAAAGAAGAATAACGTTCATTTTTATAGAACCAAGATTTTTCAATCGATTTCTAAAAAGATATAAAAAATGAAAAATGTGATATATATATTTTTTGAAGGATTGGCGATCATGATTGTGTCTAAATGTTTGAAATATTGCCAGTTTGATTAAAAAACTTGAGTTACTGAGCACGATTGTTACTTCTCGTTTTTTACGTCTATCCATAAAATAAAGAAATAAAAATTATTTCTTTAAATTTGCGGTTGAAGATTCATTACGTAAAAAATATAGACACGTTTCCAAATTCATAAATATTTAAAAAATTATATTTTAATATGTATAACAATACTTAAAAATAGTATTTCAAAAATAGAAAAAGTAAGAACCATGTTTTGAAGTATCCTCTGATTTCATATGTGCACATTCAATTAAAATAGTAATAAAATAAAAATAATAAATTAAAAATATTTTCTACATTTTATTTATTTAACAGCCTGACAGATTACAGTAATAGCCCATCAAAAATTAAATTATGGTCAAAGAATTTTAAACTAAAATATATCCTTAAATACTGAGAAATAAACTTAAGTGAATTTATTATCTTTCGCTTGCTTATTCCACATTTTATCATCGTTTAGCCGACTAGAAAAATTTTTTTTGTCTCATCCAATTAAAAAACTGACATATAAAATCATTATTACAACATTTTTGTATTTTTTATTACCTATTATTTAAATGAATGCAAAAGAATCTTTACATTTTTCTTCATAAAAAATAACTATTAATTTAATTTTATATATTTTAATTTAATGTAATAAAAAATTTCATAATAGAAGGTGGGGTCTTCCAGAATCGTGTATTACACGCTATTTTTGCAACAACCTTCCCAGAAAAATATATACGTGTACTTTTTTTGCGAGTTTCTACCAAATTTAAGTCTATTAAAAAAATATATTATTGAAAATATTTTTATTTCGTTGGTGCGCAAAGTTACTTATTTCTAAAGTGGGCATCCACGACCATTGCTTCAATCCTCAAAATAGATGTATTTTATGGTTCACGTACTCCATTCTTATTCTTTCACAGTTTGCTAGATTGAAGTACTTTGCGTATCATTTAGAAGCATGGAAATACTCTCTTTAACGGTGGGTATTGCACAAATATTTTTTTCAGGTTTTCAAAATTTTACGGATAATAATAATAACGATTTTCCGCAAAACATCCCCGAGTCGAAATATAAGTCCCCTTTTTATTCTTTTAAATTCTCTAGCCTCAGAGAATTTGCGAGGTTCTGATGAGGATTAATTCAATATAATGCAAGTACTATTGAACTACTGAAAATATGCACAAATTTTCATTTTTGCATGTTTGGAGGTCTTTAAAAAGACTTAATGAAATACTTATTAGATTCTCGTAGATCCTCCCACAGGGGAAATGTTTTGATGCTCCGGGTGCTCCTCAATATCAGAAAGATGGTACAAATTGCCTAATTTTTAAAAACTAACATTATTTAAAAATGTTCCGATATTATATAATACAAAAATTTAATTTATGAACAAATTATTTTTTGAAAGAATGTTTTCTACGATTTTCCTTAATTTTACATTTCTTAAGTTATATTTCGAGAAATTTTGATAAAAATAGCATGATGATTAAGATATTTTTTTGAGATTATAATTGTTGTAAATACAATAAATTTAATAAACAAGTTCAGTGGCAAGGAATTTTTCGGCCGAAAAATTGTTTTTTTTTATGTCCATTTTTTTTTAATAAGGAACTTTATGATAATTTCAGGAAAACTTATAATTTGTTGATTAATTTTATGATGTTTTTAAAAACACATTTAATAAACAAATGCATTATTCGGGCATTTAGCGACAGCAAAATTCTTTTTTTTCAATGCCGGTCCTTTCAATTGGGAACTTCATGACAATTTAGGGAACGTTTATAAGTTTTGTTTCAATTTTAAAATGTGTAGGTTATTCACTTAAAAATATTATGAGATACAAAATTTAAAATTATTAAATTTGATTTTGACATTTTTAATTATGATATTGCTTCAAAACATTAAAACTTTTTTTTCATTTTTATAGATTTGAAATACAAGTTTATAATTTAAGACATCTAATTATTAATAAATATTGACCTTTAAACGTTCCTATTTTCCCAATAATATGAGCAGATCAACTGTGGCCAAAAGCATATCTTCTCATACTAGGGCCAAGGTTTGAGCCACTCTCGACTTTTATGTTAAAAATGATATAGTTTTTCAGGAAATTCATCTTTTTGGCTTGAACATTCAACATTTTAGTAGAAAATTAAACTGGTTGGTTTTTTTGAAAGTCGACTTATTTGGTAGAAAATCATTTTTTTTTGCTGATTACAATTTACAATTACACTGTAAATTGCAATTGTGTTACAATTATTGTTTGCTTCAAAAAATCATAAAAAAACATGAAAAAAATCATTTGATAGAAGAGTACTTAATACTAATAACTTAATAATAATAACAATAATGATTAGTTTATGAATAATCAATAAATAATTATTAATTAATGATTAAATAAATAATTTTTGACTATTTTTTCTGATGATTTATATACGAAAAATAATTTTATTATAAATTAAATATAAATCTATCACTTTAAAATATTTTCCTACAAATCAAAGTCAATTAAAATTATTTTATTGCCAATATGCCTCATATATTATTATCGCAACATATTGCAAATACATGTATTTTTATATTTATATGAATATAGATAATGCAGTGTATGTTACATTGTCTTTCAACCCAAAAGAATTCGAATAAATATATTCTCAGATTATAATATGCAGTAAATTTTAATGAATGATCACAATGATATTTTATAAATATTATATAATTTTAAATATTTAAAAATAGTTATTCTTTAATATTTTACTTAATTTTTAATATTAGTTTCAATAATTTTACATTTGCAAACTCTATATAGAATTTAAAATTATCGCAAAGTTTTTAGAGTATCAAAATCGGACTTGAAATTTTTTAGAGATTAAAAGTGGTGTCAATGAGAACTTGAAAAATACAGCAACAATTTTAAAGAAACTCAAAAAGGATTAAAATTGTAATAAATAGGACTTTAGAAAATCAAACAAGGATGACGAGTATGAAGGAGTTTCGTCATCTTTTTTATTCTTCCAAACACTTTTGAAAAGTTTTGGCTAGTTGAAAAAAGAACCCCATAAGCTTTATGGTGATATCACTTAAATCATTTTTCATACTGCGAATTTTTTTTCTAAGAATATAAGTTTTAATTTTTCTCGCAAGCTATGCCTGATATCGCAATAGAGCAAGAAGAATGTTGAATTCAACCTTTTTAAGAAACTTTTTTTATGAAAACTTTTATCACAACATTTTTTTACATCTGTCGTTTAGAATATATAGCAGGCAATTCAATTTAATGAAAAGAAATTCTTCTGACCACAAAACTTATTCAGCCCACATATAATAATTTTATATTCTTCTGTTGATTACGAAACAAAATAAAAAACTCTGTAAAAGTAAAAGTGAACCGAAAATGATCTCAGTTAGTTCAAAAGTTATAGAGGTTAAAAAAAATTAGCGTTTTTTAAAAAAACAATTTTCTTGCAAATAGGAAAAATAGGGTAAGAGCAACTATTTATAGCATTGTAGTCCAGTTATTGGCACGCCAAAGCCAAAGTGGATTAATTTTATTTTATGTAATTATTTCGTTGCGCTATATAATCAATATATGCATTATATGTAAAAATGATAGTATACATCAATTATTTGG
>JAAAKG020141119.1:0-11942 GCA_010014905.2 Druon quercuslanigerum | reverse complement strand
TACCGGCTCAGGGATCGAACCCCGGACCTCTGAGGTGAAGTCCGAGCGTCTAACCACTGAGCCACCGAGGCTCTCAGAACCTTACATCTAGAACCCTAAATGGGATAATGATATTTTCAAACGAAGAGATGAATCATAAACCAAAAAAAAATTATTCTCAACTAAAAGAGTAACATTTATATTTATATTTCCAACAAAAAATATTCGAATTTGAAATAAAACTAGTTGAATTAAAGTAAAGAATAGGAATTTTCAAATAACAAAAATAACAAAGAAAAGAATGTCACATAAAATGGTGAACTTGCTAGTTTTCGAACCGAAAAATAAAAATTTTAACAAAAATGTTAATTTACAACAAAATTGTTGAATGTGCAATAAAAAAAGTCGAATGTCTCAGAAAAAAATTGAAATTTCAAGGCAAAAATATGAATTTTTTACCAACATAATTGAAACTTTAACCCAAAAAGGTCGAGTTTTATAACATGTACACTAATCCTATGCTACAAAAGATAAATTTTAAGCGTAAATAGAATAGTTTCATTTTCTGATAAAAACATTAATATTCAACTAAAAAGTTTAATTCGTAACGAAATAGTTGAATATTTAATTAGAAAGATAAATCTTTTTCCAAGGAGACAAATTCTCACCATAGAATACAGGAATTTTCAACTAAAAAGGATACATGAAAAAAAAAGAATATTTCAGAGGTAATAAAAAAATGTTATCAAAAATGTTGAACTTGCAAGTCAAATAGACGAATTTTCTACAAAAAACTTGTTTTCCAACAAAATTATTCAATTTAAAAACCAAAAAAAAAACGATATTTCTACAGAAATGTTACATTTTCAACTCAAAACTGTTACATTTCTACCAAAAATATGAATTTTCTAGAAAAAAGACAAAGTTTCATCAAATTATATAAATTTTTACCAAAAAAGATCAGTTTTAAACACAAAAAAAAATAATTTTTAACCCAAAAAGATTTCCCTGACAATAATTGAAACAAATTTCATCAAAAATGTTGAATTCTCAAGTCAAAAAGATATGAATTTTCATCACAAACTTCTAAAAAAAAGTTACATTGTTAATTAAAACATGTTACATGAACATCAAAAAATTAATTTTTCACCTAGAAAGATTTCCCTGGCAATAATGAAAACAAATTTCATCCAAAATGTTGAATTCTCAAGCCAAAAATATATAAATTTTCAACCAAAAATAGTTGAATTCAACTAAAAGGACAAATTTTTAACAACAAAGTTTAATTTTCTACTAAGAAAGATTAATTATAGTCGCCAAAAAGAATCATATTTTACCACTAAAGATAAATTTCAAACAGAATACGGGAACTTTAAACTAAATATTTAAATTTTCAGCGACAGCTAAAAACATTTTTTCAAACAAAAAATATTAATTCGCAAAAAAATGTAATAGTTTATATTCCAAGTTGAAAACATTTTAATTTTAAACCAAAACACGGATTTTCAATAAATATTAAAATCCTGAACCTAAAGCTAATTAATTTTCTAATCACACAGTAGCATTTTTGTTAAAAACAGATTGCATTTTTACAATAAGAGACGATATTAAATTCAACCTTAATTAATAAATTCAATTTTAAACAAAAGCGTTGAATTTTTAATCAAGAAAAATTTTAAAGTAAATCAAGTGTAAAAAAATTCATCTTGGTAGTAAATTAATCTTTTTCTTTAAAAAAAACTTCTCTTTTATTTAAAAATTCAACTTTTTCGTTAAGAATTCTTACATTTTGTTAAAAATTCGCCTTTTTAATAGTAAGTTAATCTTTATGTTTAATAACTCATATTTTCTAGTTAAAAATTCAAATTTTGGTTTAAAAGTTCATCTTCATTTTAGAAAATTTAACATTTAGGTTTTAAAGTTGAACTAATTTCTTTAAAATTCATTATTTGGTTGGCGATTCAAAATTTTAAGTAAAAATTAATATTTTTGGTTGAAAATTAAACTGTGTGGTTGAAAGTACCTTTTTTCTTTCTGGTTGAAAAATTACTTTGGTGATTGAAAATTTACCTATTCCATTCTTGGTCGAAAATAGTTATTTTTTAAGTAAAAATTAAACTTTTTGTTAAATTGAAACTATTTTATTGAAAATAGATGAATTTTCAACAAATATTAGAATCCTGAACCTAAACCTGATTAATTTTCTAATCACACAGTAGCATTTTTGTAAAAAACAGATTGCATTTTTGCGATAAGATATGATATTAAATTCAAAAAGACGAATTTTTAACAAAGAGTTCAATTTTCAACCAAGAAAAGTTTTTAAGTAAAGAACGAATAAAAAAATCCATCTAAAATATTGAGTTTTCATGACAAAAAGATGATTTTTTATAAAACAGTTAAAATCTCAACTCGAAAAGACGAAATTTCAAGAAAAAAAAAACAGTTGAATTTTTAACAAAAAATTATTTTTTAACAAAATTTTTGTAATTTCAACAAAATAATATAATAATTTTAACTTCAGTTTATGGAAAATTCCGTGACTCTTTCAAGTTTTCCCTAATATTTTCTGACCAGTTTGAATTTCCCTGACTTCCCCGAACCCTCTGATCAGACGCAATTCTGAATAGATCAAAAACCCATTATTTATAATACGGCCAATACTAAAATCTAATTCTAATTTTAAGCTGGAAACGCTAATCGAAAGTTGAATTATGTATTATTTTTAGTTGAAAATTCACGTATTTTGTTGGAAATTCATCTATTTTGGTAGAAATTAATTTTCTTAAACTTTTCCTATAAACAAAATTAGAAACACATTATTAATAAGTCATAATTGTGTGAAGAGTAATTTTTGAAAAATCAAGCTCAAACTTATTATGAATCGAAAAATCATTTTAAAAAAACAAACATGTAAAAATTGCAATGTATGCAAAATGAATGCAAAAAGAACTTTAAATAGAGATATATGTTTCTAAACAAGATTATAAACAGCTCATTAGAGACCTAAATATGCACTGTATTTTAAGTATAAGAAGATAAAACAAATATTTGTTTGAATTATTATTCAAATTCTTGAACCAGGAATTATTTCTGGTTATAGCAAAATAAGTGCCATGGGAAATTTTTTTTTGTTTAGAAGCTTCGTTTTATGCGAGAAGTCTAATTAATTTCGCCGTTTAAGTAATAAGTGGGAGTGTCATTATCACTCAGACGAGAAGACGATCAGAAATTGTAGAATTTATCTTGCAAGTAAAGCGGAGGTCGAGAGGTCTTGTGATTATACTATAGTATCTTCTAGGACGTTTCCTGCTACGGGAGTCGAGTTTCCACTTTGGAGAATCCCTAACGTGGCGAAACCTCGAAACTCTCGGGGGTGCAGTGTGTTTCCCGATTTCAGAGGATTGTAACTTCCCCTCTTGATATTCAGACCCAGAAGTGGAAACTCAGACAAATCGAGCGACACCTATAAACTAAATTACTAAATGTTATTGGTTTTCCAGTATCACTTAACATAGTATTTTATGCTTGTAAATTACAATGGTCCAAAAATGCATTGGACATTTTTTTTGAATTTTTATTCATATTGCCCAGAAATTTCTTTGGATCAACCAAATAATTATTTTTCTTGTTGGTTTAAAAAAAAATTAGGTTTTTGTTTTTATTCATTTTATTCAGAATGGTCAATATTTAGTAAATCGATTTGAAACTGAACATTTCTCTCCACAGTTAGCCATAGATTACAAATAAAATAATACTTTTTAAATATCACCTCCAAAAAAATCCTATAAGTGAAAATGGGGTTTGCGAGTCTTTAGCGCTAATTATATTTTTTTTTGCGCTTTTTTATGCCAATTGTTTCTAATACATAAAACACTAGATTGTACTGAGAATTATATATTTAAATAAATTATTTAAACAATTTATTATTGTTTTTAAGCAATTTTCCCTTAGAATGGAGATAGAAAGCCGAAGCCTTTTTTTCAAAAAATGATAAGTTTTGCTAAATTTTAATTAGAATGAGCAAAGTGCCATTTATTTGATTTTAATATTTGTTTAAACAATTTATTATTACTTTAAAAAATTGTCTTTGAATAAGGCTAGAAATTGCAGCTTTCCTAAAATTTCAAACTTTTTTCCCACTTTTCACTTGGAGTAAGTTAATATTTAATTCCATTCAGAAAAAATACTTGCTTGAACACATTATTATCATTTGTTAATAATATTCTCTTTGCTTGATAATCGACAGTTGCGCTTTTTTCTGAATTTTTCAATTTTTTGTCTACTTTTCACTTACACTGACTTATCGATTATTTAAATTTATCAAAAATAATTGTTGAAATAAATTATTATTGTTCAGCATCGATATCTATATTAATTCCAGATAGTTGAGGTTTTTTCCCGAAATTTTTAACTTTTATGCACTTTTTCCTTAGTAATGTAAGAAATGATCAAGTTAAAAAACATAGTTGTTTAAACAATTTATTATTGCTCATAATATCTTCTCTTAGATGAGTGCTCTAAAGTTGCCGTTTTTAAAACAATCGCTTCCTTATTTGTGAATACATTTTTCTGAAATAAGACAGAAATTTGAATTATTTTTTATATTTTCTATATGAATCATATTAAACGTAAATCTTCTTTCAAGTAGTTTCTCAGAAACTTTTTGTTTAAAATAATATTTATTATTTGTTCCTAAATAAAAAGTAAAAGAAAAGTTAAAAAGTGCAGAGAAACCCGCGACTTTCTGGCTTTAGTCTGAGATAATATAGTTAAAAACAAAAAGTACTTATTTAAAAAATTATGTTTTATAAACTGCATTAATTATAATCTCTCTTTAATTGAAAAGTTGACAAAAAGTAGGAAATTATTAAGAAAATAAAACAACCTATTTTCTATATTAAAGAATATTAATATAAAAAATACAAATTGGTTTAAAATTAGATAGCTATAAATAATAAATTGCTTAAGTAACTATGTTTTTTAACTTGCATATTTTATAATTTTACTGAATAAAAAGTGGGTAAAAAGTTAACATTTGCAGAAGAAACCGTCTATCTGTCATTAAAAAAGAAGAATAAACAATAATAAAAAATAATAATAATTTGTTTAAAACTATCATTTTTGTTTACATCAATTAAGTTTTATCCTATTCTGATTAGAAATCGGACAGAAAGTGGAAAATTTTGAAAAAACCCGCGACTTTCTATATCTCTTCTTATTAGAAAAAATCGCTAAAAACAATAATAAATTGTTTAAAAATTTTTTTAAACATCTAATCGTCAGTATAAAGTAGCATTTTATGTATGAGAAACAATTTGCATTGAAAACAACTCAAAAAATATCATAATTAGCGTCAAAAGCTCCCAAAACCCACTTTTTCACTTATGGGGTTTTTGGGATCTTATAAAGCAGAAAAATGGGGTTGTTACGTAAAAAGTAATATCTAATAGCTATCTAGCCATAATTTTCAGTAGGTTATGGTAAGATAACAAATTGTTTATAAAATTTAAACAAATGATTGAAACTTAAGAATAACTGCTGACAATTATTGAAAACATTTTTATAAACAAATCCACGCAGTTTTCGTACATCGCAATAAATAAACTCAATTTTATGGCAGAATCAACCAAAAAATTGTGCCTATTATTCCTTGCTGTAATCTTGTTCAAATCAATAATTCCTTTTTTGTCATATAAATTAAATATTCAACTCAATTAAATATACATCAGGTAATATAAAGGGTCTAAACGATGCCCTACTGCTAGTACCTGACTAAAACAGCGTTACATAACTAGTCAGGCCCTCTCCATTTCACCCGACGAGCGCCCGATTCGAAATAGGGAAATCTATCCAGGGCCCTACTAAACCCCGATCGGAATTTCTACGTGGGTTACCTCCCAACCCTTACTTCCTTCTTTACTTTTCCTACTTATATCTGTCCATTATCCCCCCTCCCCCACCTCCCTTGCCATTACTTCCTAAACTTACTCTTCTCCCCTCCACCATCCATCGCTTTCTCTGCTACCCCGTGCCATAATTTCCCCTCGCTCCTCCTTAACCTAATAAAAACAAATACGCTAATAATGCATTTATTTATTAAATTTGTTTTTAAAAATTGTGTGCTTTATCAAATTATCATGGGATTTCCAATTAGAAGGACAGCCATTGAAAAAAGAACGAATTTTATTGCACACAAATGTCCAAGTAATACATTTGTCTGTTAAATTTGTTTATAATATTATCAAGAATCATCTTAGGAAACATTTACTCACTTATAATATTATTTCAATTTAAAATTCTTGCAATGTAACTTGAACAGGCATAGAATTATTTTTAATTGTAGAAAACACACGTACCAAAAGCGTCAAATAGAAAAAATTGCATTTTTTTCGTCATATTTGTTTATTTATGAAAAATTAAAAAATTGAATAAAAAATAGGCTTGACAACTCCCTGGGAAATGTTAGCAGTTTTATTTTGGTATTTCTTGCGTCTTAATCAGTTAAGATTTGGCAACTGTAAGTTATTTTGAAATAAAAAAAGGAATTTTTTTATCTTTTGAAAAAATCTGTCCAGTTATTTATTACAAAACTTGAAATGCTTTTCTAAAAATTCTTGAAATCTAATTACAAAAAAGTAAGACATTTTTAAAACTGTAATTTTTGGTTACAATTGTGGAAAAATTTGCAACAGTTACAAAATAAATACAATTAAATACAAATAGCAATTTTTTTCTCGTATTATTTTCTAGTAGCAAAAAAAATAACAATAAAAGTCCAAACTTCTACAATTAAGAAAAATTTATAACTTTTTATCAATAATCATTTTTACTTTGTAGTAAAAACTTACAAGGCGTTTCAGAAAACTGCAGTATTTTACATTTTTTAAACTTAGGTGTAATAACTTCCTTCCACCTGTATAAAGTGTATTAATATTATAGGTCAACTCATTTGCCCTAAATAAGGAATCTTTTCGGTTCTTGGATCAATTTTGAATTATGTTAATGTAAAAACTTTTACTATAAAAAACTGGGTTTTTATCAAATATTATGTATTATCATAGCTTCTTCACTCTTCAATGAAATGTATTAAGATTATAGGTCAATCGATTCGTCTTGAATCAAAAGAACTTTTTGTATTCTCTCATCAATTTTAAATTATGAGAATGAGAACATTTTTACAATAAAAATCGATTTTTAATATAATATAAATGACCATACATTTCTTACTTTTTAATAAAATGTATTAATATTATTGAATTGCTTTAATTAAAAATTGAAGGATAATTCTCTTGCAATTATATTTGCCGACACATCCAAATACTTAATCAACATGTATCAAAATTCGAAGGCTCCCCTTAATGTTTGTAGACACAAGTAAGGCTAATTATCTTGTTATCGATATGTTGGCTGTTAGTTCCTTAATAGTCAAGACGTTTAAATTTTTATTTTTCTAATGAAAGCGGAAATCGGACGACAGATGGATCAGGGAGTGTAGAAAATAGTGATGGTAGTAGGAGAGACACTTGTGTGTACATGGTTCGTAACAGTCGCGTAACGACTTCTTCGAGTTAACAGCTCTCGTAATTAACTCGCCGCAGCGCGCCGCCACAGCCGGCGGCGCAGGTACACTTAATACAATAATAAGGCGAAGTAGCATGGCGAATAAATTACCTGGGGTAGATAGGTCCCCCGTGTGTTGTATTTACGTAGCGCGGACGCGATGCACGAGCGCTAATTACAAGGACGAATGGACCGCGAACGAAATGTTACTCTACGAGTATTTATCCCGAGTGAAAATGAGAATAAAACGAGGGAAATGGAATTAAAATAAAGAAACAGGACAAACAGTCTCATTAACGATGCCTGTCATTCTTCTTCCACTCGCTCGACACATTGTTGCAATGAGCTGTAAACTCATTGAGCCGTAAATAAATTATTAAATTAAAAGTAATTTTAACGACCTTTTTAGATTTCATTCAGGAAAATTAAATTTTCTATATTTAATGTTTGGAATAATAATAAAGTATTGATAAATAAATAGTTACATGAATAACTAATAAATAGCCTCGGTGGCTCAGGCGATTTGGCGCTCGGACCTCACGTTAGAGGTCCGGGGTTCCATCCCTGAGCCCAGCCAGTGGATGGTGGGGTCAAAAATCACGCTTTGCCCACGATGTCAAATTAGGCATACTGCTCTCATCAAAAACTTGATTGAATTAAAAAATGCGTCAGTGAATCAACATACATACCGAGAGAGTCCGTGCAAACTATTTACAAATCCATATTACGCATATTTTTAACTCTTTATATTAAATATTTTCCGCCATACTTTTCTGTCCTGGCATACTTTCCTCTCTAGCTTCTTTAACGTCCATGCATTTTTTCATGCAGGTTCTCGTGTTTCTATGGCTTCTTATGTCCCATCTAACTAGGGTCTCATTTACGCATTCTAACCATTCATTCCGCGGTCTGCCTCTGGGCACGCAGCCATTTACTTTACCTTGATATACTTGTTTCGTTAGTCGTTCATCCTTGATTCTCTCAACATGCCCAAACCACTATAACTTTCATTATAACTTTACTATTCACTTGACTATAAACTAGCCCGTGGATAGTGGGATGAGAAAGAAGATTTTGCTCAATATGTCAAGTCAGGCGTACTGCTCTTATCAGATAACTTGATTGCATTACACAAATGGGTTTGTGACTGATGATATATACATATTAAACTCTAAGCATCTTTATCCAGAGAGAAAAATGAGTTTCCTCATTTTTTTATAACACATCAGAATACAAAACTGGAACATATACAACAGGGTAGACCGAAAAAAACTCAAAGTCCTTAGATTCATTGGTAATTTTTGCACTGAAATTAATCGTTGGAAATGAAAAGTTTCCTTATGGTGTCACACAAAAATTCAACAACTAAAGTTCAACAAATTTCTCCCCATCCAGCAAGTTTAAAACTTTAAAAATGAATAAAGTTTGGAAAAAGTAATATGAACTTTTGTTAATTTGTACCTAGGTTGCGAAAACATTGATCTATTTTTTGTAATTGTTTAAAGCTCTTTTTAATAAACTGAAGAAACACATACATATTTTAAGGTTTCAAACAAAACAATTTGGGCTATTTTTTACGGATTCTGTATATATAGATTTTTACAGCTTCTTTGTAGAAACGGCCCATGTCTTGTTATCCGTAAAAATTAAAATAAAAATTTGTTTAAAAATAATAATTAAAAATAATAAATAAAAAAAATAAAAAACTCGTTTGACCACAAAGAAACTTTCCAGTCAATGAAACGTTTTAAATTCTTTTTAAATACCCTTAAAACTATAATATCCATTCAAATACTTTAAGAACTCAATAAATCTGTTATGATTTTCTAAAACTCCCTGAGAAAATCGCAATGCTTTTTATATCGCTTGAAATATTTAAAGTCTCTTAAAAGCCTTGAAAAAATTTTTTAAACAATTTTGAAATTTTAATACATTCTTTGAAAACAATTCAACATTTTAAAATCTCGTTAAACTCCTGAAATTTTTTTTAAACCGCTAAAATAAACACATCCATCTTTTTCATGAACGTATTTCGGAGATATCCCAGTTATTTTTAGCTAAAGAAGAAAAAAACTATCCTGCGCGCTTTCATGAAAATCGATTTTTTTCATTTTTATGGATTAAAAATCTCTTTTTTCTCGAAACCGACGGAAGATATGCGTTGTAATTTATAGTTTAAAATTATCTCTCTTCCTGATATCTATAAAATGATGTCTTTATCAGATGTTTAGCTTTTGTATGGTAAAAAATAAATAATAAGTAGAAAAAACAAAGAAAATTTTTTTTATCTGTTAAATTGGAAAAAAATGTTTCTTGGAAAGCAAATTCGCACTTTTTTTACCTGTAAAAAGCGAAAAAAATGTAATATGTACTATTATTAATTTCCATTTTTCCTGATCATTAATATTCAAAGACCAGCATTTTAATCTTGCATCATTTTTAACCTAGCATCTTTTATAAACGGAATTAAATAATTTCAAATAGAAATTTAAACGTTTCAAATTTATTTATGCATTCTCACCAAAGAATATGACCCTTTAATTCAAAAGTACGAATTTTTGTTGAGTTTTCAAGATACAAAGTAGAATTTTCAACTAAATTTTTGAATTTTCAAACAAAAAGAGTAATCTTTGAGCAAAAAAAAATGTGCGATAGCTGTTAGAAAATTGGAAAAATATCAATTTTGTATCATTTTTTTCTGCTTTTAAATCTATTGTGGAACATACGAAATTTTATCATGGGATATACACAACATAGTTACGAATTCAGTTGCCGTGTACAAATTTTCTTATCAGTTCGGACCTTAAAAATATTTTTCTTTCTTAAAAAATAATGAGAAATGTGCGATTTTTCATATTTTTCATGTATAAAATGGATGCGGATGAGGAAAGATTTTATTTTAAGGAATCGTTAGGAGAGTTATTTTGAATCCAAACTGCCATGTTTCTACCCCCTTTCAATTATAAATTTCCAAAAAAAGATTTTTTCTTTTCACCCTATACTGTACAATGTAATCCATTGGTTCAACAAGCAGCATACAATAAATTAAAATTAAAAGAAAAAATACATTTTGATCGGGTTCTGTTTATCGATTGAGTATATAGAGATGGGACTGATCAGAGCTTCCGGCTGGGCTCGAAGCTAATAAATTCGCGAGGATCTCTGCAGTGCCGGGGGCGAAGGTTTTTTAATCGCAGTGTGCATGAAACCAACAGCGTAGCGTTTCGCAGGCGGAGCAGGAACAGCCAGGCGGGGGGAAAGCGACTGTGAGGCACTGCACCCTCGGGACAGACCGAACCGGCCCGTAGCGCTGGTTGCTTGTCATTTTAAATCACTGCCACTGAGCCACCCTCGACCCCCTCTTCCTCCATCCCTGCTGTCCGGGACTAACCGCCCTCCACCGGAGCCCGAAATCACCTGAATTAAATTCCCTTTTAGTTTAGCTCGCACTAATGATATTTACGAGCGTTATCACACTACCCACCCACCGCTGATAGGATTCTGGGACGCCACTGAGATCTCTCCAACCCGTAATTAACATGAAACAACCCGCCCAGGGATCACATATATTCGCGACGGATCTTCACAATCTGCTCATTTACTCGTTTCATTGTTTCAAATTTTATTACCAGAGCTTTTGGCTTCATAATGTTTATATTATTTCTTGAGTGACACAAAAAAACGAACCCATCTGTTTCATGCATAGGGGCCGTAGATAAATTGCGTAAAGTTCTTCTCTCTCAAATTTCAAGTCATAAAATTCTTAAATAAATTTATATGGAGGGGGAGGGGTCAACTTTCAACCTAGTAGTTGAATTTTGAACAAAAACAAAAAATTACGTTTTCAACAAAAATTGCAATTGTTTATAATTTGCGCAAGAAAAAATTTTCATTTGAAATCAAAAACAGTTCAAACAAACCAAAGAACATGAATTTTCAAGAAAATATTAAATCTAAAAAAAACACATTCATTTTTAAACAATAATGATAATTTCTACCGTACGAGATGAATGTTCAAATCGAAAAGACGAACTTTAAGCAAGAGTTGAATTTCAACCATTAATAATTTTTTTTAATGAAAAAAATGTAATTAAAGATGTTGAAATTTCGAGCCACAAATACGAGCTTTCTAGAAAAAATGTGAATTTTCAGCCAAATAGTTTAACTTTCAAGCAAAGAGATAAATGTTCAAGCAAGGTTATTAATTTCCGAACGACAAGGTTTTTATTATTATTTTAATGTTGTCACAGGCTTAAGATGGTTACAGTCCAACGTGTCGAAGACATTTTTTGGTTAGAGTTGGATTTTTCATATATTTTAGAGTAGTTTTGCACGGGGCTGTCCCGGTATATATCATCAGTCACGGACGCATTTATAATGCAATCAAGTGATCTGATGAG
>JAAAKG020141118.1:0-11942 GCA_010014905.2 Druon quercuslanigerum | reverse complement strand
TTATCCCCTCCCTTTCCTACTAGGCTGTGCTAGTCCACGCGCTCGTTCGGTTCTGCTTTCCGGAGGTTCAATTATGATGGTCCTTATATAACGGTCATAAAGCAATACTTCTTAAAGGGAATGTAAGATGTGGGTCATCAAGGGCGATTAACTATTTTGATGACGCGATAATCCTGCCTCGTTAACAGAGGATCAGTCAGAAAAAAGGCTGACAATTCGTCTCGGTAATTTCACCCAAATCTCTCAACTTCCTATCATACAATTGCCACACTGGTGAGTCTTCAATTGCCCTTTTCATAAAAAGAAAAATTGAAATACAAAAACTTCACCAATTTTTTCTTTGCTTTAAGAGTTTTTAATCTGCTTTTATTTTTTACATTTTAGAATAATGGAAGTCAATTTTTGAAATTTCAAACCTGTTTTGATAATATTCATGTTTTAGAAAACGTGAAACTATCTGAAGTTAAAAATAAAATAAATATAAAATTGAGACTAAAATGATTATGAACATGACTGCGATTTAAGCTTTATACCTTAAAAAGTTTAACTAAAAATTGTACTACAATTTTATTCGAAGCATATCAAATTTGATTAAGAACAAATTAGAGTAGTCTGAAAACTTCTACTAAAATTTACCTGGAAATTTTTTACACTATTTTCAAGAAACTTCTCGCTTTTTGCTTTCAGGAGAACTGAATTAATAGAACGCATTAAGAAAACCCAACTGTTTTGTTTTTCGCTATTTGGTTCAAAATTCGTTGTTTTTTTGCAAATTATACGTTTTAAATCTTTTATGGTTAAGCATTAATCTTCTTCATTGAATTATTTTTTATTTTGAGTTGAAAATTCTATTATTTTGGGTAGGAAATTCAACTATTTGGTTGAAAATAAACTTTTTGGGTAAAAATTAATATTTTCGGGTTAAAAATTCAACTGTTTGATGAAAAAGTTAAATTGCCTTGGTTGAAGATTCGACTTTTTCCTGAAAATTCAACTATTTGTTTAAAAATATACTTATTTGGTTAAATGTTCAACTTTCGAAGAAATTGCCCAATTGGATAATCAATTATTTGCGTATATTAGAAATTCTGCGTTTTCTTGAAATTCATCTCTTTCGGTCGAAAAATCATTCTTTTAGGTTAAAATTCAACTTTTATGTTGAAAATATAATATGTTTAGGAAAAAAATAACTTTTTTGTGAACAATTCATATTTTTGAGGTAAAAATTCAACTGTTAAGTTAAAAATTGATCTGTTTTGGTTGAGAATTCAACTATTTTGTTGAAAATCCATGTTTTTGGCAGAAAAATTCAACGGCTTTGTGAATTCGCCTTGAGATTTTACCAGTTTGATAGAAAACTCAATTGATTAAATAAAAAATAACTTTTTTTGTTCAAAATTTATCATTTTCGTTTGAAAAGGCTCTTTTGTTGCGACGAAAATTCAACCATTTTTTTGAATATTAAGTATTTTTTGTTTAAAAGTCCATATTGTAGGCTTGCAGATTCTACTGATTCCTAGAAAAATCGATTTTTTTTTTGCTTAAAAATTAAACATTTTGGTTGAGTTTTTTTGTTTCTTGGCTAAAAAAGATCTTTGTAGCCTGAGAATTTACCGATTGGTTAGAAAATGGGCTCTGTTGCTCAAAGATTCAACTATTTGGTCGTATATGCAAAGTTTTGGGTAAGATTTATTTTTTGCAATTCATCAATTGCTTGCTTAAAAGTCCAATGTTTGTTACAAATTCTACCTTTTGGCTTTAAAAAATCAACGCTGGTCGAAAATCTTTCTTTTTGGTTTAAAAATTCGTGTCTTTAGTAGAAAATTCATCTTTCTGGCTTAACAATTTAAATATTTGGTTAAAAAATACATATTTAGACCTAGATGGCACCTACAATTATATTATTTTATTTTAAATAAGTTATTTCCCTATTATTATCTTATTTCGAACTGAAACGTTTGTTTATTTATACTTTACTTTACATGTGACTCAAGTAGAATACAGGTGTTTGATGAATGTTTTTTTAATTAATTATAAAATATTTTTTGAATAAATTTTGCAAGAATTATTTGATATTACCTTGACAAGATTGACCTCTCTTGGTGGATGAGGACGTTATTAAAAAGGATAAAAGGAGGGGTTCAGAGGCGAAACAAGGGACTACGGTTTTATGTGGATGTGACTTGAGTCCAATCAAGTGTATCGAGACTCGTTCGGGCAGATAACGTATTTACAGCACAAAGTGGACATTCGATGTGTCTCGAAGCATCTCTGGTGTCCCTAGATACGAAGCACGTCTTCATGGGGTTTTTTTTTATCCAAAAAGAAAATTGTCAATCTTTCATAACGAGCAATTCAACTTAACTTTCATCAAGAATATTGAAAAAATAAGGAAGTAAAGGGGAAAGTAATAAGTAAAGAAGAAACCTGGGAAGTAAAGTCAAGAAAGAAGAGCAGAAAAGAAAAAGTAAAAATCGCAAAAAATAATTTAGAAAACGAGAACGTAAATGTAAAGAGAGTGATCACTAGTGCGAGAAAACTGGTTATTTTTAAGGAAGAGGATATTTTAACGAATTTTTTTGTCACGTATTTTATAAGCTTTTTTCACGTGAAAATATTTAATTTTTGAAGAAATGATTAACATTTTTTTAATTGATACGAGTTTGGAAGCTGATTTTAAAGTTCTCTGTTTTATACTTTTTAATTCTGCAATTAGAATGTCAAAGATGAAATTCTTTAGAATCAGGCATTTTCACCTCATTTTCAGCGAACGTCGCGCTGAGGAGAAAACATTGGCACCAAATGCATGGGGCAAAACTTTATTTTTGTGATGACTTCTTGACAAATACTAATAATTATCATTTTATTATCTCATTAAATAGGTTTTAAAAAGTAAAAACTAATTTGCACATACATTTGCATAGAAAAAATAAGTTTTTACAAAGATATTAACACAATAGTGCAAAAATGGACCAAATCCCATGCATTTGATAGTCCACTCTTTTCCTCTCTGAAATCAACGAAGTGATGTTAACTGATGGTTGAGTGAAAATACCTGATAAGGTAAAAATTTTGTTTTTTGTCAATTATAAAGGATTACATATTCAAAACATTTTCAAGTTTTTACATGTTTGCGTTCCAAATTGAAAATTTGCAATTTTTAGATTGTTTCATTGTGATTCATTTTTAAGTAGTTTAATTTTAATGTTTAGCAGATTCTAATTTTTGTGATATTTTATATTTAGTGTTATCTATAAAATCATTAACTTTAGAATTGATCAAATCCGTCCTTCGTTATGCATTTCAGTTTTTCATGGTCTTAAAATTTCAATTGGCTCAGTTTTGAAAATTTAAATAAGATGATATGTTGCCCTTAAGATTTCAGTGTGCACCCTGAATAAGGAAGGGAAGGAAAAAGTAAAAAATATGCATTATATTAGAATGAACTCAACACTTAAGTTGAAATTAACCCACATAATGCTCTTGACATTTTAAAAATGATCATTATCGCAGCCTGCGTGCTATGTTCATTACTTTCCAGAGAAATTACTAATCACTTATTGTAAAAGCTGTCCTAATTCCCTGATAATTAATTAATTATATTTACTGTACAATAAAAATCTCTTTTTCATTCATGTAATTAATCAAATCTGTCTAATTGTACGATTTAAAATATAAATATATATATATATATATATATATATATTTTTTTTTTTAAAGATAATGTCACTATAGCCACTTTTTTAAATGAAAAGAGTACTTACGGAGAAAACTGAGCGTTAAGCTTACAGGATTTTCAGTTAATATAGGAACAGGGTAGCGTTTCTGTAAAGCTTACCGAGTTGTCTGCACAGTTAGCGAAATTTTCACTAACTTTACGAATTTACGGATACTTTCTGTAAAATCTACAGATTATTTGATTTTATGATTGAAGTATGCCAATTTGACAGCAGAGTTCAGTAAATTTTACAGAAAATATCCGTAAATTCATAAAATAACCTATTCCTGAATTTTCTTGAATTCTTTTTTAATCGTTCAGGATATTGTAAAAGCTTCCAAGACATTTTTAATGTGGTATATGAAGGTATTCTGAGGAAACTTAGAGATTTTAGGGTATTTCTTTTAATTACTAGGGGTTTAAAAATAATTTTAATATTTCAGGTTATTCTAAAAGATTCCAAGGAATTTTCACAAGCTTAAAAAGTCTGACAGGATTTCGAAAGATTTAAAAGTAGTTAAAATATTTTAGGGCATTTTTAAAGATTCCAAAGGAGTTTTAATAGATTTCGTTAATTTGAAGGTATTCCAAAGATTTTAGGGTATTTTTAAAACTTCTAAGGAATTTTAAAGAGCTTTAAAAAGTTTCAAGAGATTTAAAAAGGTTTCAAATGGTTTGAAAAATTTTAGTAAATTCTAAAATATTCCAAAAAAATTTGTATTGCTTTTAACAGTTTAAACAAATCTCAAAGGGTTTAAAATATTTTAGAGTTTTTGAAAAATTCTAAAGTGTTTCCAAGAGATACAAATTTTGAAGGGATTTTCAAGGATTTTAATTATCTAAAGGGATTTAAAAAATGTTCATCTGGTTTTAAAGAATGTCATAGTATTTCGAAAAAAATGAAACTATTTTATAGAACCTATTGGATTTTAAAATATTTAAAAAGATTTCCAGCGATTTAATCAGATTTCGAAAGATTTTAAAGATATTATAGTATTTTTTTAACTCCCAGGAATTATCAAGAGGTTTTAAAAGTTGCATGGGACACTTAAAGATTTCAAAGGATTTTAAATACTTTAGTAAGTTTTAAAATATTCGAAGAATTTCTAAACATATTGCAATAGTTTAAACGAATTTTAATTATTTAAAGGAGATTGGTTATATAGAATTTCCTCGTACAAAGGGAGTTTCTTCTCGTACAAATGTATATCCTCTAAGTTAATCACTGTATTATAATATCTATATAAGGAATTACTATTGCTCTTTCTTGAAACAGGTTTGACTGAGTGGTTCCGAAACTTCATTTTCAAAATTCCCTGACTTTACCTAACTACTTTTTTATTTTCCCTGGCCATTCATATTTAAAGACCAAGATTTTAATCTCATAAAATTGTTAATATTATAAATTTATCAATTTATACATGAATAAAATAAATTTTTGTTTGTTTTTATTAACATTTTGCACGATTGGCACAAAAATTATGCGCATTATTAATAAAAAATAACCTGGAGAAAAGTTATAGATCTTATTGAGATAAACAATTTTGCTTTTTTAGATTTTTTCCATATCCCGTAAAGTTTTCCTGAAAAATCAAACACCGACGCGACGACGAAACGTGGGTCCGAAAATGTCGAGATTTGATGAAATCCTCGAAAGTCAATTTCACATAAAAGCAATACTTTCTCATTAAAATGATAATGTAAAAATTTCTTTTATTTCAGTAATTTAATTTTCCAACAATACAAGCATGTAGACAAATTCATTACTTCAATCCGATAATACCCTTCACTGAAAAATCTGATTTGAAACACCCAAGATCTGGAGAGGCACATAAGCACGGAAACTCTTAATTGAATGGGATGTGATCTGCCTGATAGAAAGGGGCATTGTGAAATGGAATAGATATTGAATCGAATCGGATTAGATTGGATAGGCAGAGCTATTTTACAGAAAAGAATATGAAAAGCCAGATCAAGGAAGCATGTGATCCATTTTCATAATTATCATTCGATTCCAGATTAATTTGACTCGTCTTGACAAAAATGCCCAAGATTTTAAATCGAAATATATAGGATTTTCAACAAAAATGTGAATTTTTAACACAAAAAGACCAAATTTAAACGAAAGACTTAAGTTTTCTGCCTAAAAACTCTAATTAAATAACTAAACAGCTGCATTTACAGCCAATTATTTGAACTTTTAAGCAAAAAAGGCGAATTTTCAAGAAAAATGTTAAATATTTAACCTAACAGTTGAATTTTCAATCATATAGTGGAATTATTCTACCAAAATAGTTTAATTTTAACCAAAAAAGACGACCGTTTTACAAAAATATGAATCTCCAATCCAAAAGGATGGACTTTCTATCCAAAAAGAGAAATGCTCAACAAAATAGTTGAATTTACGACCAAAAAGATGACTTTTTAGGACAATAGTAAAAATTTTAGAAAAATTATACAATTTTCAATCAAATTATAAATTTTTTACCCAAAGAGAATAATTTTAAACCGAAAATATATTAGCAAACTTTTTAAATAAAATAATTAACTTTCATTCAATACCAGGGTGACGATTCGGCAGATGATTACAAATTCCCGTTAATTTCCCGGTCAAGTTTTTCAAATTTCCCGGTCAACTAAAATATTTAACACATTTATATTTGCTACAAAACGCAAACATTTACTTTAAGTGAGGACCTTAATTCTAAATATCCATTAACAAATGCAGTGAAACTCTGAGATAGGGCCCCCTGATTTGAGTAAAAGGAGCTGCGGGGAGTGTGCGGTGGTCACACAGGGTGTAGAAACGAAAGTGTGTTCATCCAAAATGGCACTCTATCTGGTTAATTCCCCACCTCCTTCAGCCCCAAACCCGACCCAGTTTTAGAGTTTCACTGTACTTAATTTTTCCACACAAAAAAAAGGTATTTTCAACAAAATAGTACTATTTTGAACCAAATGATGAGTTTTTAAACAATAATATTAATTTTCTAATGAAAGGAATAATTTTTAACCAAAAAATACCACTTTCAAACAGAATACATTATTTTTAACGAAATAGTTGAATTTTTAATTAAAGAAGGCTAATATTCAACCCAATTGCTGAATTTTGACCTAGAAAAATAATTATTATTAACAAAAAATGGAAGAGTTAAATTGTTAGTTAAAGAAATTACTTTCAGCCAAACTGATGAATTTTCATCTAAAATTATGAATCTTCAACTAGAACAATTAAAGTTTATGGCAAAAAAATGAATTTTCAACCATAAATATTATTTTTCTACAAAAAAGACTAATTTATTTTTTCATTTTTATTTTTAAATAAAGAATATCAATTTTTAACCAAATAGTTGATTTTTCACCAATAAAGATAAATTTATTTTTAACTAAGATTTCGTTTTCAACCAGAGATAAATTTTAAATTAAAACGATGTATCTTTAACAACTAAAATTAATTTTTAATGGAGAAAAATCAAAATTATTTCTCTCATCAAGATCTTTTCAATTAATAAAAGCAAGCGGTCATTACACCGTACAATTGTTAAATTTTCTAGGTTAAGTAAAGTCCATTAAATGATAGTTGCACGTGAACAAATAAGCGTATGAATATTAAGTATCATGAAAGCAACTACTAACTAATGTTAATAAAAATAAGTACTATTGAACAATAATCAATTATGATACAATTAGAATAAACTTAAATAATCTAATATCTATAAAACCCAAAAAAGTAAATAAATCCGTTACCTAATAAAATCACTTATATGCCCTGCGACTGCATGTAAAGTAGATTTCTCATCTCTAAATTGATGCAAATTATTGAAATTATGAAAACTTGAATTTTTACACGATCAGAAGTAATAATTTTTTACGAAAAGACACCAAATTGATAAGGCCACTATAAAGAATTATTAGAGAGTTGTGTACAATATTTTAGTGTTATATAACTTTCTTATTTCTCTTCTTAAGGTTTTTAACTTAAGAAAAGTCTCTTGTAACTGTGTGTTTACTTGAAAAGTTGTAACTTCTATGAGAAAAATGTTGGCGGAACATCTGTTAACGCCAAATGGAGAGGCAGTATTAAATCCTGGTTAGCAGATCTCAAAGTCAGCTAAGCGGGCTTTAAAAAGTTTCCGTTGTATTACTATATTCAAAGATTTAGAAAAGCGAGATGAAAGGATAAGTTTGACTTTTTGCTGTCGATCGCAATTAACTTGTTCGACTGTGATTCCAGATTTACTCTTAAGGCTGTTCGCCTGGCACAATTCCATGATTCAGTACTCTTTCTAAAGAAAATCTAAATAACACTTTTGCAGAATTCCCTTTAAAACAAGATTACTACTGCAAGAAATAAAAGGAGTCTAGTTTCATTACGAAAAGCGTTTCGATTAAAAGAGCATCTGCATTTTCAGGATTTTCGTTTGCCAAAACAGATTATTTCAGATTTTACAGCATTTCCAATAATGTGGGAATGCACTCTTTTAAATCAATTAATGCAAGTACGTCCCATATTCGAAGTGTGTGGTACCGCGATTGTAGGAAGAATGTCTGGTGATGCATGATGGAACGATGTAATTCAGGCTGCCCAAAAAGAAAAGAATGAAGCGTACATGAGAACTTTAAACAAAGAAGGTCTTAGCGAAGAGGTAAGAAATAGTTGTATAAATGATTACAGACACAGAGGATACAAAACGATTAGTTAACGAAAGTAAATATAAAATTAGAGCCGAAGAGGAGAAGAAAATACAAAACGACTTTGAAGGAAGCAAGAAACTGCTTTATAAAAAAATGAAAGGAAATAGAAGTACAGAATTTGTCAACATGAGAAATAGTAGAGGGGAAATGCAATATGATGCAGACGGGATTATGACGCTTTCAGACTATTTTAGGAGACTATTCGGAGATGAAGCTATAGGACACCACAACTGCGATGTAGAACTCGATGCGTTAGAAAATTCAATTGAAAAAGTCGATGTCACTGAGATTAGGAATATAATTAAGAACTTGAAAAATGGTAAGGCAACCGGGGTAGACGCTATTAACTCTGAAACGCCTTAACACGATGGCGAGTACATACCACAGAGGCTGTGCGAATTAATAAATTTATGTATCGAGATGGGTATAGTCCCAGATGATTTGAAAAAAGCGATTATCGTACCAATATACAAAAGAAAGCGAGATAAGAGCGACTGCAATAAATACAGAGGAATCAACTGATTAAGTACCGTAAGTAAAATATACTCAAAAATAATTATTAGCAGGGTAATGAAAGTAACAGAGAAAAAGATTTGGGAAATCTAAAGTGGCTTTATGCAAGTAAGGTCATGTGCGGATCAAATATTTAGCTTAGGGCAAATCACAGAAAAAGTTTGAGAATAGAAAAAAAAAAATTTTCTGTGCATTTGTTGACCTAGAAAAGGCTTTTGACAAGGTAGATAGAAGTGAACTTTGGGAAGTCCTGAAAGAGTACGGAGTCAATGGATGGCTCCTACAAGCTATAAAAACAGTATATACAGGTAGCCAAACCAAGTGTAAGGGTAAATGGGAAATTGAGTGACTGTTTCGATATTATGCAAGGAGTTCGACAAGGATGATTTATGTCTTCATGGTTATTTATATTATTCATGAACAAGTGTTTCAGAATGGCTCTTTGCGACGAAGAAGGTGCTGATCTCGACACAGTAAGGGTACGTGAGTTAGCGCTCGTAGATGATAAGGTTGTTATGGCAGTCAATCGAAGACTTGCAAAGATTGTTGAATAAACGGAATGCAAGCATGAAGAGCATGAGCTTCAAAAATAACACAAATAAAACAAAAACTATGGTGTTCAAAGGAAAGAATGAGAAAAAAATATGCAACATTGAATTAAATTATGAGAGAATTGAACAAGTTGATAAATTCGTATACCTTGGTAGCTTATTTACTAGGGACTTACTATCAGAAGTAAAAATATATCAAATAAGGCTAAAATGGCAATACATAATTCTATATTTGTACCGACTGTCCTATACGGTAGCGAGACATGCAGCTATCAAGAAAAATATAAGAGTAAGTTAACGCGATTGACATGAGATTCCTGCGCATAATATGCGGGAAAACTCTGATGGACAAAGTGAGTAACAAGATTATTCTCAAAGAATGTGATGCGGAAGTGGCACTAGTTGAAACATGGCAAATAAATCGGTTAAGATGGTTCGGGCATGCTGAGAGAATGATGGATGAACGACTAACGAAACAAGTGTATCAAGGTAAAGTAAACGGCAGCGTGTCCAGAGGCAGACACAGAAACACGTAAGCTTGCATGAAAAAATGCATGGGCGTGAAAGAAGCTAGAGAAGTATGCCAGGACAGAAAAGCATGGCGGCAAATATTCAATAAAAAAAGTGTTAGTAGAGTGAATGACGCCTGAAACAAAAGACCTTGGATACTAATGGACCCAAGTGGAGAACCTCACATGACGATTTTTTGAGGATCTTCGCAACTATTCTATTTTTCTTTAACAAATCAATGAAATTTTCCACCAAATAGTTACATTTTGAACTTTAAAACGTCAACATGAACTTAAAATGTAAATTTTCAGTCAAAAAATTAGTTTAAAACAAAAAGAAACAAAAAAACCAATTTTTATCAAAACAGTTAAATTTTCAACCAAAGGTATGAATCCTTAAGCAAAATATAAAAAATTTTAACAAAGTATTAAGTTTCACTTTTAACCACGCAGTTCAACTTTTAACAAAAAGCAATGCATTTTTAAAACCGAAGGACACATTTTCAACTAAGTAAGATAACAAATTCAAACTAAAACGTAAAATTGCTATACTAGAATAGCGAATTTTCTACAAAACAGTTGAATTTTCAAGCCAAAATTATTATGAATCAAAAAAGGGTTAATTTTTAATTAAATATTTAAATTTTCAACCAAAGAGACGAACCTTTAAACAAAATAATAAACATGATTTTGTACTAAAGAAATTAATTATTTACAAAGTGGAGTAACTTTCAACCAAGTAGTTTAATTTTTAACCAAAATGTGACTTATTAACAAAACAGTTGAATTAAAAAAAAAAAGAATGAAATTTTTAAACCAAAAATATGAACTCTGAATCAAAAATATAATAGTATACATTTCAATTAAAAGGAACTAACTTTCTAAGGAAAGTATTTAGTTGGATTTTCTTATTGGGTTCTATTAATTTAGTATGTATTTACGCGAAAAAAGGGGATTGTGCTAAAAAACAAGGGGAAAAAGGTTATTGTTTAACATTTCAAGTTTGAAGATATTATAAAATGTTACTGAATATATTATTTCCTCAAACGAAAGTCAAAATTTCTCTTTTTATCTTCAACGTGAAATTTGTTTCTTATCGCGAAAAAATTGCCAGATCGAAGAAGTAGCGATCGTGATCTATCACTTTCATTCTGGTTTGTCGCTGTGAATGAAGCGAAGAATGGCATCGTACAGGGAGTTGTTCGGACCATTCTATTGTGTAAAAGTGTGTCACAGTGGCTCGTAATACTAAAGAGGAAGGGTAGAGTCAAGTGCACTTGTGAATTCTCTGCACTTTTGCGAATGGCAGGTTCGCGATTGAAAAGTTGCAGGTCCCAAAAATTCCATACACTTATTACGCCAAATCCTATCGAGAAAGAAATCTGCTTTTATTTTTAAAAAATTGCTTTGATAACTTATGAGACATAATAAAGGATTCCAAACTTCGTAGCCCGAACGGTAGCACTCGAAACAGGCTAAATAGTATGATTTTCACGAAAATGGGACAACAAATTATTTTTAATTAAAAAATTTAGTTACTATATAGAATTCAATGTGAAATACTTTAAATTACAAAGATTTCAATTTGACACATATTTCCCACAAAATATTAAAATAATCAACTAAAAGGAATGAAAAAATGCATTTTCAATTAAATAGTTAAATAGTTTTTCAAATACGAATTGTCTATTGTTAAAGAATATTCCGTATGACTAGTCAGTGCCTTTCAAATATCGTATAATAAAAAAGAAAAGGTGAAAAGGGAAAAAAATTTTAAGTATGGGGAAAAACAGAATAAAAATAAAAGAAAAAAGCAGGAGAATAGGCGAAAAACTGCATTCCCTGTAATTGAGGCACCGGATGCAGAACTGCCTCTACACTCGGCCCGTCTCAGCCCAGTAGGCGCAGGAGAGGGGATGCTAACTAAACGCGTTGATCGAGGGAAAAATCAATTTA
>JAAAKG020141117.1:0-11942 GCA_010014905.2 Druon quercuslanigerum | reverse complement strand
ACTACTCCCCTCCCTACCGAGTGAGTCACGCCTACCCCGAAAGGGAAACGGCTTAATGGTGTAATAATAATAATTATGTTCCCTCAAAACTTTTTAAAGTAATTTTCAACTAAAATAGAGCATTTTTAGAAGAGTTTTACAAAAATTAAGGGACTTTTAGGGAAAATTCTAAAAAAAAATACTTTTCGGAATGAAAAATTATAAATATGCTAGGTAAGTTTTTACTTGCCTGCAGAGGGCGCCGATTTCTTCTACTGGTTGCTGAACGCCAATTTCATTATTAACAGTCATTATTGAAATTAGAGAAGTGCTTGGAGTGATGGCCCTTTCCAGCTCTTCAAGATCAATGAGACCATTCGGATTTACAGGTAGATATGTCACTTCAAAGCCTTCTCCTTGCAAAGCTCTGCATGAATCTAAAACACATTTGTGTTCCTGGAACAATAAAAAATAATTGGTAATTCTAATGGTCTAATATTTCTCTAAAATATAATAAATTCTGAAACTGAATCAATATTACAAGGATCACAACGCTAAAAAACTAAAAACATAAAAGAAAATAGGGAAACTTTTCACGAAAAAGGGGAAGAATAGGTGAACAATTAAACATTTATACATTAAGAACAGAAACCATTTTTTATAAGAAATTGCATAGTTTTAAAATAATGTTAAACCATTTTTTAATGTTTTCAGCCATTAAAGAATTAATTTTTTTAAATAGGATATATGTACTTAGACCGTTGGAAATCTATTTACGACGGTATAAAAAAAGCTCGAGAAACCCTAATGTTTTCGGTCTCATAATTAAGAATATTTCCTCTTCTAAAAATGCCTTCATTAATAATTATAAATATAATTAAGTTTTTCTTTCAGAGATATTTATTTTATGCTTACCATAACTACAACTATAAATATAAATCAGAAACAATACTCCTTAATACAATTTTTTCAGTATTGAGAGTTCTAAAATGTTTTGAAAGAAAATTTCTTGAAACTCTTTCGAATATCTTAAAATAACTTTAAATCTTTAAAATTCTTTGACATTTTTCTATGCCCTTCATATCCGTTAAAATCCCTTCAAATCTTAAAAATCGCTTGCTATAGATATAGATAATTTGAAATTCCTTGAACATAAATTCCATTTATTTATTTATGTATTATTTTTAAATGCCACGCTGAAAGAAAATTTTATGCGCGTGATGGGCGCGTTAAAATACCTGAAATTTTATTTTTAATATTAAAAACATGAAATATTTAAAAATCCATAACAAATTTTTTAATATTATGATTTCTCAAATGTTCCACCAGGAATTTTTTTAAATTCTTTAGAATCTTTTTAAATAATTAAAAATCTTGTAAATCCTTATAAATTTTGTTAGGCTCTTTATATATTTTAAAACTGTTAAAATATCATCCCTCGAGATAAAATTTAATTTATTCCCTGATGATCATTTGAAATTCAGGAGCTCTAAAATTGTTTGAAACAGAATTTCTTGAAATAATTTGGAATCTTTTAAAGTAGCTTAAACTGCTCAAAATTCTTTAAATTTTGTCTATGCCCTTCATATCCTTGAAAATGGTTGCAATCCGTAGAAATCCTTTGAAAGAAACTTTAACTTATTCCCTAAAGTTATATAGAAATACGTTAAGATTCCTTGTAATAATAATCCATTAAAATAAGTTCAGGTCTCTAGGGGGTTTTAAATATCAAAAATATAAAGATCTTCAAAATCCATAACAAATTTCTTTTTAATTTTAGGAATTCTAAGATGTTTTAAAAAGAAAATTTTTTAAATTCTTTAGAATCTTTTGAAATAACTTAAAATTTGGTAATCCTTTAAAATTTGTCTATGCCCTTCATGTCCCTTGAAATTGTTGAAATCCCTAGAAATTTCTTGAAATAAAATTTAATTTATTCCCTAAAGTTAAATGAAAATTCCTTAAATCTCGTTAAAATCCCTTGGCATTTCTGCAAATCGTAAAAATCTATTAAAATACGTAGAAATCACTTGAAGTTCTATAAATATCAATTAAATTAAAATAACTAATAAATTGCTTTAAATAAAATGTTTCAATAAAATTTAAATTATGTCCTAGAGTTCTCTGGAAATTCGTTTAAACCACTCGAAATTTCTCGAAAAATGTCATTAGGATCGGTTGTAAATCTTGTAATTCTTGATTGATCTTGTTTATCATAGTTGACTTAAACAATAGTTAATGTATACAGATTAAAAAAAGAGAAGCTTTAAAGTTTTACTTAAACCCTGAATAGTTTAATTTAAAATTAGTCAAATTTAAAAAAGTTAAATTATCTATTACTAGTTTTCAATTGAATAACTTTGTAGATGCAGAACGAACTATTGTATTTGTAAAGATCCTTTACTTAAAGAGAAAAGGGGACATTTTTCGATATAGGGGTAATGGGAAATTAAAAAAAGGGAATGTCATGAAATTTCTTACCGTTTGTGTAGTAATAATGTGCTTCTTTTTGGCTTTATAAAATCTGGAAACTCCTTTAACTGCTATATTATTACATTCAGTAGCTCCTGATGTGAAGATAATTTCCTTTTTATCGGCACCAATCAAATCTGCGATTTGCTATTTAAAAAAAGATCAGAAAACTAATATCTTTTTATCCTGAAAAATCTCTTGGGATGAATTTAATTAATACTAACTTTGCGTGCATGTTCAACAGCTGCTTCTGCTTCCCAGCCGTACATGTGAGTTCTTGAATGTGGATTGCCATGATACGTTACTAAATACGGCATCATTTTATCAAGTACACGTGGATCCTATTAATGTACAATACCAATATTTATATATAAAATTGCATACGTCATAGCCCAAGAAGGCTCTCAAACAAGCGAAAATATGGTGATTTTCACGAAAGCAGGGGTATACATTCTTTTTAATCAAAATATTGTAGGTATTAAATTGAATTCAATATGAAATGAATTTTCAACAAATTAGATCATTTTTTTAACTAAAGAGATAAATTTTCAACTGAAATGGTCAAACTTCCAAGAAAAAAATTAATATTTCGCAAAGTCATTCAACTTTTAAAAGAATACCTAGCTGAATTTTCATCCAAAAGATGAACTTTCGACCAAAAAGGTTCATTTTCTACTTAAAAGGTTCATTTTCTACTTAAAAGGTTCATTTTCTACTTAAAAGACAAATTTTCAGCAACATACATGAATTTTTGAACAAATAATCGAATTATCAACTAAAAAGGTTTTAACAGAAGTGCAACAGTTTAATTTTCTGTTTAAAAAATTAATATTGAACAAAAAAACGAACTTTCAACAAAATAGTTAATTTTTCAAGCAAAGAGATGATATTTCAATCAAAAAGATGAATTTTGAACCAAGAAGATTAATTTTCTAGAGGACTTTTCAACAAAATGCATGCATTTTTAAGCAAAAAGTTAAATTTTCAACTATAAAAAGATCAATTTTAAAGTTGACTTATAATCCGAAAAAAGTGATTTTTCAACCAAAAAATTAATTGTCAAGCAAGAGAGCTTATTTTTCAACCGAAAAGATAAATTATCCACACAAAAAAAGTAATTTCAACCAAATCGTACAACGGAACATATAAAACTTCAAACAACAGAGACTCATTTTCAACAATATATTTTATTTTTGAACCAAATAGTTCAATATTTAATCAAAATGTTAAATTTTAACCAAATAGTCGAATTTTCAACCTGAAAAGATTATTTTTAACCGAATGGTCGAATTTTCAATAAAAACGTTAGTTTCAAACCAAGAAAGATTAATTTTTAACCCCAAAGAACACATTTTCTATTGAAAAGGACGTATGGTAGAATTAAAAAAAGCTTTGAAAAAAATGGTCGAATTTTCAATCGCATAGTTAAATTTTCAAATTAAAAAATTGATTTTCTTAGAAGACAGTTATACTTTCAGCCAAAAAGTTAATTTTAAACCAAGAAATATGATTTTTCAACAAAAACATTACTTTTCTATTAAAATAAACGAATGCACAACAAAACCGTTGTATTATTAAACAAATGAACAAATTTAAAAAAAAAAATTAATTTTATTAAGATGGTTGTATGTTCAAAAAAAAAGTTAATTTTGAACCAAGAATGTTCAAAAGGACGAATGTACAACAAAAAAACCGAATTTTTACCCAAATGGTCGAATTTTTAAACTAAAATGATGAAACTTCAACCAAAAACTGTTGCATTTTCAACCATGTATGTAGCTGAGTTTTTTTTTAGTGAAGGACGAATTCTCTGTCGAAAAAGACGAGCGTAACAACAAAAATAGTTCAATTTTCGATAAAAACTATGACTTTCTAAAGAAGTAGATATATTTTAACAAAATAATTGCATTTTAAACGAAATAGTAGATTTTTGAACCAGAAGATACAAATTTTTAACCAAAAATAGAATATTAGCTTTTTTAACCAAAAAGGATTAAGTTTAAACTAAAAAGAGTTTTATTTTCTTATTGGGTTCTATTAATTCAGTTTTCATTTGAGCGAAAAAAAAGTGCAAAGGGGGAATTTTCTTGATTACTTGGGAGAACCAGGAGTTAAAAAAAAAGGACGAAGAGGGGAATATGGGAAAGAGTGTGAAACCTGACATTGATTTAGTTATTTAATTACCATTGGAGTTGTAGCTTGGGCATCTATATAGAGTGCACGTCCTTCCATTGGGCCTTTTTTATATTCATCGGTAATTGGAGCTGAAAAAATCACATTGATTTTTTTATCGATGATCCATTTTTCAAAATCTTATTTGTATCATTGCATAATAAACTCAACATGAATTAGAATATATTATATTCTGTTATTTCAAACTGACAATATCCAAATAAATAAATTCAAATTTGAAACCATAACAATGAAAAAATTTCCAAACAGAAAGCCTTAACAATCAAATGATTTTACGGTTGCATTTACAAGCTTCTCTTTCTAAATTTTAAGAACTACGGTTTATTCAGTTTTATTTTTAAAGTGGTCGTCCTGCCGAAAATCAGGTTTCTGTAGAAAAAAGTTATCTATGGTTTTATGAATTGAAATGCTATTATCAGGTATATATTATAAAAGAAATAAATTTTTTTATGAAAAAAAGCTTGAAACTGACGAAAAATAATTATTTTAACAACAGTTATTATAATTTATTATTTTCTTACTATCGCTCGTTAACAAATTTTAAAAAATTTCAATTTTGAAAAAAATTAAATAATTCTTTACAAGATATCATGCACTTTTCACAGATTTAATAAAACTCACTGATGAGGGCCACCATTATGTGCCGAAACGTTTGAAACAACTTAATTAGTTTCAATTCTCCTGACCCTAAAGCCAACAACTTACATCAACAATTTCAACAACATTTTATTATCGAGGGTCAATATAACCCCACAGCGATTATTAAAGTAAATAATCTTCAAATATGACAAATAAAAAATGTTTTATTTTTAAAAAATATTTCTACATATTTCAGTCAAAGCAAAAATTACTTTCAAAATTCGAAATAAGAGAGGATGTAAATATTCTTGATTTAACGTCCGGAAAATAAAAAATTGTTATTTATAAGGAGAAACCTTATTAATTCTTTATTTATTTATTTATTTATTTAGGGAATCGGTCCTGTTCTGAATCCAGGGTTGCTAGAAAATCCTAATTTCGAAATTCCCTGACTCTTTCCTGACCAATTTTGAATTTTCTCTAATTTTGAAACTAAAACCAGGAATTTCTAAGAAGAGCTGAATATTTAAACAAAAAAGATTTTGTAGTCAACAGATAATAAAATCTCATCCAAAATGTTGAATTTTTAAGCCAAAATGAATTTTCAACTAAAAAAGATCAATATTCTAGCAACAATTAAATACTTACATTTTCAGCAGAAAAGTTAATTTGTAGCTAGAAAAAAACGAATTTTCAAATAAATAGTTACATTTTCAAGCAAAAAAATGAATTTTTACCTAAAACATATATTACATTTATATCAAAAGGTAAATAAATTCTTGACAAAAAATGGAATACTTAGATTTTCAGCTAAAAAATAATTTTCAGTTTAAAAAATAATAATTTTCAACCACGGGGATGTATTTTTAAACAAAACACAAATTTCAACTAAGAAGATTAATTTGCTGCCAAAAAATATGAATTTTTAACAAAATATATGAATTTTCATTCAAATAGTTGAATTTTCAACCAAAAAAAAATAAATAAATTCTCAATGGAGTAGTTAGATTTTCAGTTTACAAAATTAATTTAAAAATCTGTATATTTCCACCAAATAGTTAAATTTCAAACAAAAAAGGGTTTTTAACTAAAATGATGAATTAGCAACAAAAAAATGAATTGTTAACAAAAGAATTCCACTTTCAACCAAGTTCGCTGAATTTTCAAAGAAAAAATACAAAAAAAATTCAATTTTCAACTTGAAAGAGAATAGTTACATCTTTAATGCAAAAATAACTAACTTTTAACGAAAGAAATAATCTTTCAATTGAAAATAGAAATTTTCCACCAAGAACATTAACATTTTCCCAAAAAATATTGTTTTGTAACAAAACACATGAATTTTCAAGGAACGATTTGAATTTGCAAAGGAACTTTTTTAGCGAAAGTTGAATTCTTAACTAAAGAATATAAATTTTCTATGGAATATATTACAATTATTCTTGATTTCATATTATTTTTAACATATTGAATTTATAACAATTAAAAGATTGTTTTTTTCGGTTAAAAATATTAACTTAAAAAAAATTCCCAAAAGAACAGTTCATTTTGAAACAAAACAGAAAGGGTTTTCAGCTAAAATCTCAACGAAAAATACTTAAACAAAACAGATATGATTTTTAACAAACAAAAAAATGATTTTTTAACAAAATTGTTAAATTTAAAAAAAAATGAAATAAAAATAAAATTACTTAATTTCATCCAAAATTTTCCGTAACTTTGCCCGACTATCTGGAGTTCCCTGACCTGTGGCAATCCTGGAAACTTTATTGTATAAATCCTAGATAAAATAATTCGGAAAGCGACTGAATGAATAAGGTTTTATCTTTATAAATACGATAAATACCAACGGAAAATTTCAAGTTTTTTTTTTAATGCGCAGTAGTTTAAAGAGGTTAAGTAACGAAAATATATTCGAAATGTATCAAATAGAAATATCAATTATTAATATACATGGGCCTATGCTCTACACACCTCAATAGTCCCTATTTAAATTTTATACAAATGAGGGGAAATAATTATATATAGTAACTACCATGCTATACGAAGGTTATCCATAATTTCTCTTAACTTCGCCTGAAGATGTTTACTGTTAAAATTTCCATATTCACGAGAAAAACAGAGACTGCATCGCATAATAATAGAAATAAAGTAATAATCACCTGATGATATTATGACTTATAATTATTCTATCCTAAATATACAAATTTCTTACATTCATATTCTGCAACTTCTTGTCGTAGCCGTTCATTCGTATGTAAAGACCGACATTCCTTGAAACGACTAAATGTCATAACGAAGACCCTTGCAGGGCGAAACATTTTCGTTAATTTTACTTTTTATTCACTTTAAATCTACAAAACTATCAACAAACAACAAATTTCAGAAACCAAAGCTCGATCTAACCTATATTAGACTGACCGACCGGGACACTGATTGCAAAATCACATGCAATGTCAGTAATCTTGAACTTCTGCGCAACTTACTACGCGTATTTTCAAATCTCCCGCATTTAAGTCAAATAAGAAATTGCGATTGTACTATGCAAAATGTACAGTGCAGTGCTTGTTCAATAATTCGACATAATATTAATATAATAGATCAAGTAATTCAAATATTTTTAGTTAAAAATGTACGTTACCTCTCATTTTATCAAAAAATGTACCCCTAATTAGACACATATTTGAATCACGTAACAGAACCTGACCAATCAGGATTCAGAGCATTCAGAGCTTGCACATAACAATTGTATTTACGTTTTTCACCGCTTCCTCCTCATTGATGGATGTTGATGGATGTTGTGATTTTGGGAATTTATAGAGTCTTGTTATAAATTTAGTGCCTAATTAGTAAATAGGTAGACATTTCTAACCATGGTTATAAACGATATAGGAAGTGTATTAAAAGATCTCGAAAAAGCTGAGTTGGAGGCAAGTAATCGAATAATTTGGTTTTATAGGTTATGTCTGTAATCGAAAACTGCTCAAAATCGCAAATACTTATTTATTTTTACGGTTTAAAATTATTTTTAACATTTTATTCGACTTGTGTAAACTAAAATAAAGATTACTGTTGTCATATGACGGTAGAGGTCGTATACAGAATCATAAAAAAACAAGGGGAAGTAATTTGTTTGAGACAAGAAATATGTTCCGCTATAACAATAGTGCGAATTAAACGTCACTTTCTATGTGAATTTTCATTGTATAGAATCCATTTTTATACAAATATATCATACATAAAATATAAAGATTGTATGCATGTACACAAATTATTTTCTACACAGAATGTATCCTGCACATAGTCATTATTTTATTCTGAAAATATTCTCAAAACATGCTAAACAAAAATATAATGTCCATTATTTTTCATCAACGGAATGCAAAACATTAAATAAAATACTTTCTAGACAAATATTATTCGTAAAACTTTTCCTGTATAAAACAGACTTTACACCAATTTTTCGCTACGGGGAATTTAGTAGAAAACTTATCACTCTTCTCTTTTTAATAAGGTAACCTTCCACAGAAATAGGGGAATATATTTTTTGTAATAAAATTAATGCATAAGTGCCATTTCAATATGTAACGCTTAAGACCGTAAATCTAAAAAGATTAATTTTCTACCAAAAGAGATGCGCTGTCAAACTTGAATTGATAATATCTCAATTAAAAAAGATTACTTTGAACCAAAAATGATGATTTTTCAACCAAATGATTGTATTTTGAAAAACATAGAATATTAATTTTAAACCAACAATTTTTGTTTACAACCAAATATTTGACCCTAAGCAAAAGAAACGAGTTCTCAGTAGAATAGTTGAATTTTCTACCTACGAAGATAAGTCAATCAAGTTGTGGAATTGCCAATTATAAAGATTAAACTTGAACTAAAACCAGTTTCATTTGTAACGAAATAGTTGAATTTTCAAGTTTAAAATATGAATTTTTGTGTAATAAAGTTAAATTTTTAGTCGAAAAGGAGGAACTTTAATCAAAATAGTTAGACTTTTGACGAAAAAGATGATTTTTTAGCAAAATAGTTGATCTTTTAAGCAAAAGATGTATTTTCAACCAACAAATAACAAACAAATGTTAAGAAAAGAGTTAGATTTTCAATCAAAGAGATCAAGTTTCAACTAATTTGAACGAAAAATGGAATAATTTATATTGCAAACAAAGAGGATTTTAATTTTAAATCGAAGACAGTTGAATTCAACCAGTAATCTTAATTTCAAACAATAAATGTAATAGTAGATATTTCAACCAAAACAGGTTTGTTTTAAATAAAAATTAGTTGAATTAAAGAAAAAGGGACGAATTTTTAACGAAAGAGTTAAAAATTCAAAGAAAGGTTTTTGAGTCAAGGGAGGAGATTAATTTTAACTTAATTTTTTTCAGTTTCAAGCAGAGAAGGCAAATTCTTAACAAAAAATAATAGAATTTTTACTTCAAGAAGACCAATTTTTAATAAAACAGTTGAATTTTCATGCCAACAATTCGAATTTTCAACAAAAAAGTTATTTTTTTACAAAAAATTTATTTCTAGTAAAAACTATAGACTTTCTAGCAAAAATGGAATTGTTGAATATTTAGTAAACAAATTAATCTTCAACCAGAAAAGACCAATTTTCAAGAAAATACTTACGTAAAAAAGACGAATTCTCAACAATAAAATGTAATAGTTGGTAATTCCACCAAAACAAAGCGTAATTTAAAATATAAAAACAGTTGAATTCAAGAAAAGCGGACGAATTTTTAATAAAATAGTTAAATTTTTAACCAAGAATGATTATTTTCAATCAAGAGATGAACGAACATTTTTTAATTTTCAAGCCTAAAAGGCGAATTTTCTACAAAACTGTCGGATTTTGAATCAAAAAGTCAATTTTCCACCAAATAGTTGAATTTTCTACTAAAATAACAGAATTTGCATCCCAAACAGACAACTTTTCAACAAAACAGTTAAATTTTTAGGCCAAAAGAAGTGTTCTATAACAAAATTTTATTTTCCACCAAAAAATTTGAATCTTCAATAAATATGTTAATTTTTAACCAAAAAATTAATTTCAACTAAAAACTATCAACTGTCAACTAAAAATTTAATGCTTGAATATTCAACTAAAAATGGAATGGTTAAATTTTCAGCTAAAAAAATATTTTTGTACTAAAAACGATTAATTTTAAAACAGAATTGGATTAGTTAAATTTTCACTAAGAAAACTTTGTTTTCAACAAAAAAGGGCGAATTTTCGACCAAATAGATAAATCTTCAACAAATCAAATGAATCTTTTATCAAAATAATTCAACTTTTAAACAGTAGTTGGATTTAATTGTCAACAAGATTGTAGCATTTTTAATCAAAAGTGATAAATTCTAAACCAAAATTATAATGGTAGACTTTAAAATTAAAAAGAATTAGTTTTCAGTGTGAATTCTGCCCAGAATATTCTCCATAGAGCGGCAATAATATCTAAATAAAAAGCATAACTTTTGAATTGTGTGTAGGATCTACATAGTGTAGAAAATATTTTATTCCCGATTTTTAATATTTTGTATAATATTTGTTTAATGGTTTGTGTAAGAAAAATAGTTTTGTAAAAAATAAAATAAAAAGTAAAAAAGAATAATTTGTAAATGTTTAAACTAATGTCAATTTAAGCAGCTTTAAGCTAGAAACATTGAAAATGGAAGACACATTTTTAAATTGGTCATTTAAAATAAAACACTTTTTAATTAGAAGTCAAACTATTTTTAATTCAAGTCATTTCAGATTATTATAATCGTTAAATTTTTATTTGTAGATCAAAATTCAACACTCATAAATAAAATTAGTTTAAATAGAACAGGCCACTTAAGTAAATTTTATTGAATTGATGTTTAACTAATAATTATTGTAAAATGAGAGTCGAATACGGGTTGGCAGGTTTTTTTTGCACATCCCTATAAATTTAAAACAATTTCTCTGTTTTAAATTCACCTGACCCTAAAGGCAACAGCAAACATCAACATTCTCAAAGAAATTTAATTTATAATTGTTCAAATAAAAAGTTTGAAAAGCTTTCATTTCGTACTTGTAAACTATAGAGGGTTTCAATAAAAATTTTGTTAACCTTTAGTTTTAAAATTTTGAAATTCAAAAGAGTTTCAAGTCCTGTATTGCTTTTTGTGTGCTAATATTTAGTTGAAAATTAAATTTCTTTGTTCCTTTGAACATTTATTATCTAAGACCTATTTGTTTACAGACTCAAGATGGAAACGTGAGCGTACAGGTTTATACACAATTACTTGCGATATACCTCTACCAGAATGAATTGTAAGTAAACGAGTAAATTTAAAGATCTACTTATTGTCGAGCCTATTCTCCATCTTATTTTATATTATTCTTCTCAAAATTGTACTGTCATGTTTGTTTGTAAACAAAAGATCCGATGTAGAATACCTGAGTAATATTTACCATAGTCTGAGACATTTAACTAATCAACTATAATATCTTAATCTCTTAAGGTTTCATTTTAATTTCAAATATTGGCGCGAAATTTCATCTTTTTATAGCGAATTCGGTTATCTGCTCTTTTCTGCTCCTGCTCTGAGCAAGTGCAACTGCTCTGCACTGAGAGAGTGTACTCCAATCTTGCTCCTCTCTAGTGCAGAGCACGCCGCTGACGTCATGATACGGAGAGAGTGTACAATTTTTCGGTGCATGTCACGTGAGCGCG
>JAAAKG020141116.1:0-11942 GCA_010014905.2 Druon quercuslanigerum | reverse complement strand
AAAAAATAGAATAATCTTTATTTTTACGCTGAAATCTGAAAATATTAATTATTCTAAATGCAACGCTTGTTACCGGGTAACTAGCGTTGTTATTAAACTTTTATCTAAATCAACGTGTGTACAATGAAAAAGTCGTAGTTGTTGCTCATTTATGTATAAAAGATTTTATTTTTGAATACACGAGTACGGACTATGCTGTTTGTTCCAGATATTCTGCATTTGCTGAATTTTTCATGACTAGTTCACTACTAATTCTGGACTTATTATACACGGTTTTAACGTAGTTTTTTCTGTAGAATCTATTGGTGCTATCAGTTTTAGAAAAAATGCAATCCGTAAAGAGTTGGTGGCCAAAAACTCCCAAAACAGGCGAAAAAAACGAGTTTTTCGACTTTATCGAGATGACCCCAGAAAAAATCGACATTTTTTATTAATCCATTGTATTCGTCATAAAAAACCATACATTTTGAAAAAAATGTTGTGCAGCCATTTTTCTAAACGAAGTTATCGCGTTTTGGAAATTTTTTGCTGTTAAACAATTTTTTTAGGTTAGAAAAACTCAATGTCTTGACTCGAAAAAATTTACAAGTATTCCTCTTTAGGAGTAGTATATGCCTGATTTTTTTCGTTGCAATATCATAATCAGTTTTAAAAAATATATATATTGTAAAAATGATGGTTTTTAGCTCATATATATACATAGGTGAGGGAGTGGTGGCTACTCATATGGCCAAACTTTTTGTTAAATAGTCTAAAAAAGATAGCCCAAGCTCATTTTGGGATTGCCGGAGGGGGGCATTTCACTATTGTTAATGGGGGGTACCCTTTCATACATTGCACATTGATCATTTATTAGAACAGACAGATAATTGCGCTTCACATAAATTAAAAAGAATTTTGGTAATAATTTTCAATTATAAATAATAAAAAATAACATTTTTTCCTAAATAAACATAGATGTCACTAGTTTGTAAGTGGAAAAGTTCAAATTAGAAATGGATTACGAAACCTAACCTCCAAGCACCTTCACTCACGTTAAACTCCTAACATTCACAGTGAATTTTAGAAAAAATTCCATCCGTACGTTGAACTCTGATTATAAATAAGTATTTAGTTGACGAATTTAAGGTTCTTACATTATTTTTTAATCTTTGACAATTAATTTTCAACAGTGCTTATGCTTATGTTTAACAAGCTTAACTTATTTTATTATTTAATATGTAGTAAAAAATTACATTTGTTTTTAAAATTCATTTGATTTCATGAATAGCCGTTGAAGCAAGGCGAACAAACTTTCGTTTTCCCAATTAAGTTTGATATTCGAATTGATGATATTCCATGTTGTTCGCCCGCTCCTCAAATCTTGTTTGCACAGCTACACATTAAAATTCAATAACTAGTGTTATTTATCCAAAGAATAAAAAATGAGCTTTTATAATCATTGTACCCCATGTATGAGAAAAGGGACACCATTTTTTGCACACAGTCAAATTATATATTAATTCAATCATAAACTTTTAATTATTGGTTAAAGGGGCCCTTCAAAGAATACGTGATACATTTTTCAGGAAATTCTGGCGCCGTGAACCCCCCTGCGTGATACTTTTTCTATTAGTCGTCACTAGGAGAATGATACTTCGGCAGCCCCGTTCCCTCCAAACGTGCAGCGTATTTTGTGAATTACCAAATGTGTTTCTTTAGGCTCCAAAGGAACATGTTTACCTAGTAAATAAAAGTTCATGCTTGATTTAATATGTATAAATTGACTTTTTTCTAAGCGTACTGCAGTTATAAGCATACTGTTTCTCCCCTAAATAAAAAATTCTCAGAAATTCTTCAAATTTCGGAAATTTTTGATTGGACCCAGATAACATTGCGTGAGTGCGCACGGTAGCAGCACAACGTGTGAGCACGATGTGTCGCCAAGAACGTATGCACTGTGTCTGCACATGATAAGGGTGATAAATGTTCTCCCAAGGTGCACACACAGAATGTGCACGACGTGCACCGCAGTGTGTGTCCATTACGTGCCCTCACATCACAGGTTTTATGCGAGAGCAAAATAAAAAAAATACATATTTTAATATAAAATCAAAAAAAAAACAATTTTCGATTTTGAATTAGATTGTCACAATATTGTACTGCTTGTAAAAGTTTCTAGAGCCAAACATTAATAATTTTCATCAATAATTGGTATAGAGTTAACAAAATTATATGATAAATTTTGGAAAGATTTAAAAAAAAAAAAAAAAAAAAAAAATGGAGGTTAGAAACGCTTTCATTATGAAGGTAATATTTCAACTTTTTCAATTTAATTATGAAAACTATTTTTAAAGAATAATGTCATAAAACCTATCCGCTATTGAGTTTGAAAACATAGTTTTTAAATAAGGGGCCGATCAAGTATGACGCAAGCATAATCTTCCACATTCTTGACGGCCCTTCCTACCCTTGTAAGAATATTTGTGTATTAGGAATATACAACAATAAGCATCTATGTAAACCAACCTTCCCCTCTCAGAATGCTAAGGTAATATTTGCATTCTTTATTATTGAATTATTGGTTATTGAATTATTGATCGAAAGAAACCATTTTGTTTGCTAAACTTTAAACTGCTATCTCTAGATTTCGAAAAAATTACATGATATATGAACTTACACTAACGATTGAATTAAAATTCTTTTATTTAACTGGCAGTAAGGAAATGGAACGAAAGTTACGGCCTGGTCCCTGTTAAAAAGTGATGGAAATATTAAATAGCACATATAGCACCTGATAAAAATATAAGCACAATATCTTTTAAAAGGGTTTAATCGATATATGAAATGTTTCTTAAAATACATTGCTTAATATGTTTTTAATAATTTTTTCCCAATATTGCTCCTGAAACTTAGTTGATTGAATAATTAAGGCGCCGAGTCGAATAAGGGCACATATTTATGTCCCTATTTTCGATCCGGCCCGTCAATTATTAAAAATTTTTTTAAATTATTATAATTATACGAGGGCGGCTTGACGAAGCGACGTGCGCAGCATATACGACGCATATGAGGTTACATTGTAATGGCAACTAGCCGAGATGCGCGTGCGGACACGACGTGCGCCGCATATGCGATGCATATGAGGTCACAGAAGTCAGCATTTTCGCCATCATGACGTGTCGATCATTCTGCAGATCGTCCAAGCACCATGCGGGCTTAGTGCCGACACATTGTTATCTGGGAAATGTCTTTTTGATTTATTTATTGACAGAATATTTATAGTCGAATCAACTGCTAGGATCATTAGCGAATGTGCTATAGGGTTCGTTGTAAACTGTAGGATATCCGTGGCGTAGTATACCAAGGGACAGAAGCGAAGCTTTCTGCAAGCACATCTAGCTTCGCTTCCTGCTATGGTAATCAAAGTCGTATCACCCTCTGAGCCACGATGACTCCCTTGGAATGTATTTTGTTATGAGACTTTTATAGATTTTAAGAGGGGCATAGCTACCCCTGTATCAGCTGTATCAGTGATACGGGTCCCCGAGGTCCCAGAGTCCCAAAATAAGAATAAAATTAATTAACTTTTTGTTTATTTTCGTAAAAAGGGCCCCCAAAGTAATTTTGATACAGGGCCCCTTCAGGGCTAGATACGCCACTGGATGTTCATAATAAAATTATCAAAACATTTTATAGCTTGAAATTGCAAAAATCTTAAACGACTCAGATTTTCCAATTCTCACGATTCTAATTATTATTTTACTTAAATTTACTTCTGAAAAGTATGTCTAAGTACAGTGAAAAGTATAATTTCAACCGTTCAAGTTCAAAATTGCACAATGTAGAACAATTCAATTTTAAACTTTTAAAGTTAAGTAAATGTCATGATTTCAGTTTTAGAATAGAAATTGCTCATTTTGAGTGTATCATTAACAAGGTATATTTGAAATCGTGCCAAACAAGCTTATCGTTTGAATGTCCTCTTTTTTCAGGAAATTATGACCCCCTCTCCCCATGCGGGATACTTTTTCCATTGGTTTTAACATGGAGAATGATATTTTGGTATAACCCCACTCCCCTCCTAAACGTAAACCCACAAGGGTTGGTTAGGTAAGGGCTGCAATCCTTTAAAATTCAATGTTATGTACCCTTAATATATTTGATGTTGATTAAAAGATGAAATAATCCGCTGTTTTATTCTTGCTTGACAGTTGGGAGAAATAAATGATTTTATCAACTAATATTAAAGTTGGGTGGATGTAAATAAACTTTCCTTAGAATATTCGCTGCGTCTTTTAAAACAAGGAAAATAAGCAAAAGACATTATTTTCTTCTACTATATATATGTATACTATTGTTTAGTGCAAAAGCACCAGTGAATCCTTATGGAAGATTTCCAGAGTTCGAATTGGCAGTAATGAAATTGCCTTTTATGAGTTTAGTGGATTATCTTCTAACTTCTAGGGAAGAATGCTCGCTTTGCTTGAAACTGTTTTAGCAAGATATTATTCTCACTGCAATAAAAATTATTTCATAATTCATTTTATGACTTATTTGTTTAGTTTATATTGCATTGAACTTTTTACTTAACCCAGAGACGTTCAAGAATTTTTAAAAAACTCCGAAATATGAATTCGAATTGTACACAAAATTGGGAAAATTGATGTTAGTGGATAATTTCACAGCAACGAGAAACGTTGTATTATATGCTACGAGGGGATATTGTTTTAAAGTTTCAACTCACCTTTATAAGGAAGGAGATAGTGATGAAGATGGAAAAGATAAACATTCCGCCGAGACCATATAAATGTAACGTCCGTCTCCCTGTCCGGTCCATGAGAAAAATGGAAACTAGGGTCATAACAACCATAATGGATCCTATACCGATGTTCGCGAACTTGGCACTCTCTTCTGTTAAGCCGGAACTTATGAACAAACTCGTAGAATAGTAAAACACCTTGAACACAGAATAACCAATGCATATTCAGTTCTTACTAAACTCTAAAGGACAGTCGTTCGTTCACAATCTCGAATTATTGTTATTTGGATCGAATATCCAAATAACTTAATCAGTGAATTAATGAAAAATTATTATTTTTGTTTATAATTTAGACCAAGAATGAAGCTTCAAGCTCAAAGATTGTATAAATGATAGCAATGTTTACTCGTACCGAAAAAACTGGATATTACTCTACCTTTAAGCCATACCCCTTTCGGGGTAAGCATTACTCCTTCCGTAAGTAAGGAAGTTGCAGGAGGCGATAATAAGGAGGGGGGGGGGGGGGTATATTTCAAGATTGATCTAGAATTCCTGTGTTGTTGATTTTAATAACTCGTTCACAAAGTCATTATGTAAAGCTCTCCACTCGAGTCCATTAGTGTCCAAGGTTTTTTGTTTCAGGCGTCATTCATTCCATTGGTATTCTTCATCATGTATTTCTTATACACTATTTGTAGTCACACTTTTCTGCGATAGCATAACTTGCTAGCTTCCTTCACGTTCATGCATTTTCGCATGCAAGCTCTTGTGTCTCTATGGCTCCTTATATCCTTATTATCTTTTCAAATTGGGATCTTATTCACACATTCAAACCATTCTTTCCTCGGTCTCCATCTGGGTACGCTGTCACTTGCTTTATTTTGATATGCTTGTTTCATCAGTCGTTCATCTTTCATTCTCTCAACATGCCCAAACCATTTGAATGAATGTCTTTCATTCTTGTAAAATAGTGGACTTTGTCCATTAGCGTTTTACAGCACATAGTGCGCAGGTATTGCTACATTAGAGCACAGTGGGTGCTCTAGCCATTTTATCTTTACCTGATATATTTTTACTTCTGACGATAGATCCTGTTCTACCGATAACCTTCATACCCTCGTTTATAAGCCTATCTTGACTCTCCATGTATCTTTCTGCTCTTAATGAATAGGCTACCAAGATATACAGACTTATCAACTAGTTCTCGTCTCTCATCGTTTTGGAACAATGTTGCATATTGTTTGCTCATACTTTTATGCAGACATTTACTTATATGCATCTTGTCAAATGCTTTTTCTAAGTCAACAAATCCTCAGAAAACTTTTTGACTTTTTCTCAAACTTTTTTCTATGAGCTGTCTCAAGCTAAATATTGTACAACACACTTCGCTCGCACTTCTAAAATTGATATTCCAGAACATATTGTTAGTATATTCTATTCAAAAAATCTATTCAAACTTCCGGTTTCTATAATTTCTTGATTTTGATTCGCGTTTCTTTCATCATCTTGGTACTCTTTCTTCTCCATCCTTGACCTAAATTATGTTTTCAGACTAAACGGTGATGGTCAGTATTACATTCAGAACCTCTCATAACCCTTGTATCTTTTATTGGCTTTCTTCGTCTTCCATCGACAACAATAAACTCATTATACTGTGACCATCCCCTCGGCACAAAATGTAAATGTGGACCATATAATGCCTAAACCAAGCCCTTTTTTAAGCATAATCATCTTTTATGTACTCTGACGTTGGACTCCAACATATTTATTTATATCTCCTAAGAGAATGATTCTTTCACCATGATCTCAAGTACTTATAGTATCACTTAAGATGTCCCAGAAGGCATATTTTACTTTATTTCTTTCACGCTGAACGGGGGCGTAGCACACTATGATAAATAAAACAGGGCCAACAAAGATCGGAGTATGGTATATATATGGAGTTTCAGGCGATGAAGTTTTTCTAGGTGCGCAGAATACGATTAGGAGACTATTATTCCCTAAGCACGTCGGGGGTTTTCTCTAGATGCAGAAAATTACCTAAAAAATTAGCTTTGTCGGATATAAAATAAGTCTCGTTATTAAAATCATCTGAAAATGGGTCAGAGCATGATATCTTTATAATTTTTGGGTTTTAAATACGAATCAGATATTAGTTTACTCGAAGCAGGTCAGGGATGTTCGCTATACGCCTTCTGTAATTACTGCAGTTGATAAAGATTTTTTAGGCGTTTCCACACAAGACTTCAAGTTATTTTTAGTGGTTTTGAAATTAATGCGCAAAAGTTTCGAAATTATGCTACTGAAAATGCAAGAAAATTCATAGACTTATATCCATGGTTCAAGATGCCAATGACCGTCCATAAGATTCTAGTTCATGGACGTAAGATCATTGAGTCCTCATTGCTTCCAATCGGGCTAATGCAAGAGAGGCTGAGGAATCGTGTAACAAGTACATACAGAAGTTTAGCGAGAATTTTACACGGAAATTAATTCGTTCAAAAAGTTCCGACTTGAATGGCGTAAAGTGACGTGAACAGCGTGGACTCGGATTCATCGAATTGTGACTAAAAATCGTAGCATAATATACATGTAGTAAATTGTTTTTTATTATTGTTAAAAAAAATTATTGTTTTATAATTGTTAAAATTAAAATTAATGTCTCGGAAAGCAGTCAATTATAGTTCTCAGAGAAGCTCACAGAACTCAAAAACCCAAGTATTAAACTTTGTCCGGCATATTGGATCCGTCATTTTGAATTTCGAAAATCTGAATTGAGTATATTAATAAGCGAACTCAAAAACAAAAGTATATCGAGGTTTAAAAATATTGAATAAATTTTCCCAAAAAAATTCTGTCATATTGGATCCGCCAAATTAAATTTCGAAAATCTGATTTAATTATCATAATCAGCGACCTCGAAAATGTAAGGATACCGAGTTTCAAAAATATAGAATAGCCTTTCCCAAAAAAATTTCGCCATATTGGATCCGCCATTTTGAATGTCGAAAATCTGAATTGATTATCGTAAGCAGCGACATCGAAAACATAAGTATACCGAGTTTTAAAGATATTCAATGACATTTTCCAAAATTTGTCCACCATATTCGATCCGCCATTTTAAATTTTGGAAATCTGACTTGATTTCGTAATCAGTGATCTCAAAAGCGTAAGCATGCCGAGTTTCAGAAATATTGAATAGCTTACCCCAGAACTTGTCCGCCATATTGGATCCGATATTTTGAATTTCAGAAGTCTGAATTGACTATCGTAATCAGAGACCTAAAAAACGTAAGCATAGGTTTTAAAAGGATTCAATTACTTTTCCTAAAATTTGTCCGCCATATTGGATCCGCCACTTTGAATTTTGAAAATTTGAATCCACTATCGTAATCAGCGACCCCGAAAACGTAATTATACAGAAAATTATGGAATTCTGATGACACCTTCATATTTTGGCCAGCTTTTGGATTTTCTGACCACTATGCGTCAAGGTGGTCGCGAAATATTGAATCTTGAATGTCTTCACAACAGGATTATTCTGGGTTAAGCACCTAAAGTCGCAAATGAAAGAGGCCCTCTTCTTAAAATAGTCAGGAAGCATGAAGAAGTGGGCAAAGGAGCGTTTCTGTACAAAGCAGCGTAAAAGGCTGCTGAAACACTTGGCCTTGATTTCAATAGCAGGGGTGAACAAAATTCACCAAACATTATTTATTTCTAGTACTCGCTCCTGAAAGCCCGGATTCCGAAAGCACAGGAGGAAAACTTCCGTGAATAGCTCCCCGATAAGAGGACGCACGGGATCTTCCACAGAAATCTGAAGGATCAGTCAAAGTGGTGTGAGCTAACTTTTGCTTTCCTTAAATCACCCGGATTGAAGTCGGGCATGAAGGGTTTTATTTTGGCATGTCCAGGTGGTGTCATTTCCACCTTAATATACTGTCGCCATATTTTGAGCCAAGGCACTCCTGATGATAGATGCAGGGTGTGCCATGCATACCCTGAGCATCTAGGACACATACTATCTAGTTGTCCAGATGATGTGGAAACGACTTACATCCAAAGGTACAATGCGGTACTAAAAATGCTTTATTACCATCTCTGTCACTCTTACGGTATTAAGCTTAATATCGCTGTTCCCGGAAGTTTTTCTCATTTGCTTTCTGAATCCGGGCTTTCAGGAGTGAGTACTTGAGATAGATGAGATTTGATGCATTCTGCTCACTTCTGATACTGAAATTAGGTCGGAGTGTTTCAACAGCCTCCTCCGCTGCTTTGTACAGAAACGTTCCTTTGCCCTCCTCTTCATGCTTCCATACCATTTTAAGAAGAAGATCTCTTCCATTTGCGACTATGTGCTGTACCCAAAATAATCCTGTTCTGAAGACATTCCATATTCAATATTCCGCGACCACCTTGACGGCGTAAGATGTAGAGTCGCGGAACAGAAGACTTAAGATGTATGCTTTTGCTTATGTGCATAACCTTTTGTGTCCCGATATCAAGGGATCTGAGCTCGTTCTTTGTCCATGGAACCACTCCAAATGAATAGAGTACTACTGGGACGGCAAGCATGTTCCTTGCAGTTACTTTGTTCCTTGCCGACAGTTCGGAAGACCAAATCTTCCGGATGAGCCGTTTATATCTGCTTCGGAGAGTATCCCTTATAAATATTAGATCCTGAATGCGGCTCTGTGACACCCCCAGGTACGTATAATACTCTCCAGCGCAAAGGTGTCGTATAGCGCTTCTATCGATGAGCTCAGGGTCTTCAGAGATGCCATTATGTTTTCCTCGCTTCAAATAAACCTTGGCGCATTTGCCTAACTCAAAGTTTTATTCCTATTTCCTTACTGTATCGTTCGACAATCCCTAGAGGTATATGCAGTTGTTCTTTATTTTGCGCATAGATCTTAAGATCATCCATGTAAAATACATGGCTGATCTTGTGCTTTCGATTTGCAGGTTTTTCGCAAAGGTACCCCTGGGAATGGCGAAGTGCTAGAGATAGTGGCAATAATGTGAGGCAAACGAGAAGTGAGCTCATGGAGTCGCCCTGAAAGACACCTGTTTGGAAACTGACCTTGTTAGTTGTCACACGATTTTTTCCAGATGAGATGGTAAATCTGGTTTTCCAAAGTGGCATCAATCTCTCTATGCATCTCACGATTTGCCGATGGACCTTTAAGCTTTCCAAAAGACAGATGATAAGTTTATGGGAGGTCGAATCGAAAGCTTGCCGGTAATCAATCCAAGCCATCGATAGGTCACGCTGGTAGAATGCTGCACCTTTGCAAACACATCTATTGATAAGCAGGTTCTGCCACATCCTGCTACGCCTTTCTTTTAGCCGCGTTGTTCATACATTTTTTGCCACACAGGTCCGATTGCCCGAACAATCCTATCATTTAGGATAGCTGTAAATATCTTATTCAGTGTGTTCAGACAAGTGATTGGCCTGTAATTCTTTGGGTCAGCTAAATTGCCCATTTTTGGCAGAAGTAATGTGCGCCCTTCCACCAACCACTCTGGAATTGGTTCTTCGAACTTCAAATATGAGGTAAAAATACGGGCTGTTATGAGGTACAGGTGCAGGATACAGGGGGCTGTGTGGGGGTCTTTGTTTAGTATTTTTTGCGCTTCGTTGACTTTTCTCCCAAAGGCTTCCGCCTCCTTTGGTTTGGGGGGTTTTTTTTTTTTTTTTTTTTTTTTTTTTTGTTATAGAAGGGGAAATCTTGTTTGGGCGGGTGGTCGACAGCTACTGGAGGGTCTTGGAAGAGTTGAGATGGGTCAGAGAGAAACTGTTTGTTTTTGTCTGACCCACCTCTTTTTCCGCTCTAGACTTCTCTTAGCGTCAGATAGTATCCGTATTCTTTTAACAATATGCTTCCTGATTCTTTATTTTTTTTAGTCAAAAGAAGCCACACATGTACTTTACAAGTTCTGCAAGTTTTATCTTGGGACCGCCAGTGGTTTATAAGAAAAAAAATAAATCATCTCACGGTCTTACACGACGAAGAGACAAGCATTATGCCGCGCCGCGCCACATCCACTGCGATTCGCTTTTGTTTCCAGATTCGCGGCAAGCATGCTTGTTTTCATTGACGCTAAACCTGTCTTAAGCACAAATCTGCATTGTAAACGCAAAAGAGTTTTACTTTCACATTTCGTATTTACCTTTAGGGATACCATCACGTTAGCGGACACTATTTCCTTTTGTTAACTCTACGCATTATTTAGTATAATTGATATTAATAATATAGCTCATTTTATTACTTGCATTTTTAGCTTCTTCGCATTTCAATACATCGTTGCGAAAATGTCTTTTAATAAAAGATGTTATAATCCTTTCGACAGACATGGTCACAGTAATATTACAAAAAGTGCAAGGCTTGTTCCCGAAAGTATTCGCGAAAATTTTCCACTCATTTCACAAAACCATTTTATTTGTGATAATTTTCGTAAGACATTTTCACAAGGACAAACTTTTTTTTCTGATGCATCTAGGGATCATGATTTCCAGGTGAACGAGATTCAAGAAGATGAACTTTTAGAGCAAATTGATATGGATGTTGATAGTAATATTTCATCTAAAAGTGACTCTGGAATTTTAGAAGTAGAGAAAGAGAGCGCTCTTTACTCTTTAAATATTTGTTTACGAATTCTTGGAGAAAAAGAAATAAATTTTATTGAGCTAAAAACTAAGCAACAAAAGCAAGATGTCTCCAGAAGAGTGTGTGAAACGATATGCTGAAAGTTTTTTAATGAAAATCCTGTTTATAAAGATGACGAAATTGTAGTTCATTAAAAGGAAAATTTTTAAAAGGCTAAATTAAGCAAAAAAAAAAAAAAACAAATTACGATTTCAACTATTTTGCCCGACAGTTGGGCAATCAGGAAGATTGAGTCCGTTCTTAACTCTTCTTATCGCATGGCTCGTAAAGCTAAAGAATTAATTACTTTAGAAGGATTTCTATCTTCTCCTGACCCAACACCTGGAAAAACTTTATAAGAAGAAGCGGTGTTGTGCGTTAAAAAAATTTACAACCATGATGATAATAGTCGTATCATGCCAGGGAAAAATCATTGTGTATCCATAAAAGTAAATAGAAAAAAAAACAAATGTCCAAAAACGTTTAGTTTTATGTAACTTAAGAGAGTTATATACACTTTTCAAGGCCGATCATCATGAGGAAAAAAT
>JAAAKG020141114.1:0-11943 GCA_010014905.2 Druon quercuslanigerum | reverse complement strand
AACGCTAACCCACGCACCCTTACTGTTTCTAGATCCACACCTTCTTCGTCGAAAAGAGCTATTCTTAAACACTTGTCTATAAATAATATAAATAAATAGTTAAAAAGACATCGGAGAACATATTTTAATGATTAAATTTCACCTGGTTGCTCTGAACAAGCGATTTCAATACATAAATATACTTCACAAAAACATAATCTATCATAATGGCTATTTCTTGGAAATATTTGTTTATAACAAATAACTTGACATGTCAACAAATTTTTTTCTTTCACCGAACCTTTTGCATAAAACCTGAGTCCTGATGTCGCTGACAACAATTTTCAGAGAATTGATGAAATCAACATTTTTCCCTATTTGCAGCTCTATACAAGTTTAAACAAACAAAAATTCAAAAATCGGCCTAAACAGATTTCTTGAGAATGTAATCCTGAATTTTTTGAAAAAAAAAGTTTTAAATCGATGAAGGAAAGTCCAAAATTTTCGAAACCACTTTATGTCGAATTAGAGGTCAAAATATAAAAATAGAACACCTTTGAAGGGCAAAACTAGTTTTGTTTATTTAAAAATGTAAATGAATATAAATTACAATTTAAAATGGTAATATTCTCGCACCATGATGACATCACAGTGTAACGTCAGAAGTTTTCAATGCACATCTGTATAACATTAACAATGGAAGAAATTATTTATATGTGTTCCAAAATGTTCAAGAAGAAAAAATTGGTCGGAAATAGTGCAACGTAACCCTCTCTGACTTCGGTTATGCATGGTTACCAGATATCCTGATTTTGCTCCGTCTGTACTGGTGTCCTGGTTTCCTCTTGAAAACTAATTGAGAGGTAATTTTTTTGATAAAATCCCAATTGAGCGACGAACGCAACCGACTTTCAGGGAAAACTGTTCGGGAGACATTTTTTCCCATCCGTGCACGCAATTCAACTTACGTATCGTGAAACGCAATGAAGTGGATGACCACTTTTTTAGGACTTTTTTAAGTGTCCTGGGTTTCAACGCGACCCATCTGGTAACCCTACAGTTATGTATTATTGTGAAGATTACTTTAACGTCAGTAAGAGGTTACGGATGCAACAACTCGACAAGCGCTCGAAACCGCGTAGAAGTACTGTCCACCCTTGAAAATCTATCGATAAAAAATAGGGGCCGAAACGTAAAATAAAATATACCTACGTAATCGCCTTGACGTAGCCGACAAGATTTTTTTTAAAAAACTTTTTTATTCGACAAGTATTAATCAAAATACACAATAAAAACTTAGCATTATCGAATTTTATTAAAGAAAGTTACAATCTTTGAGATGTAATTAATTACTTTTAAACTCATATTTTTAATACTTTCTGTAAAATAAGTGTATTTTCTTATTTTTTCTCTTATCTTCGCATGTTTCGGCAGTACTGAAATACTCACTTTCAGTAAAAAAGTCACTTATCATTAAAACATTCGCTTCAGACAAGTTGAATGATGACGCTCTAACATATTGAGCCATGCTTCAACATTGAAATTTGTTTAAAAATCGCTTCGGATAATGATTATAGACTTAATATAATATAATATAATATATCACTGTTTGTACACTGGTACGGGACTTAAAAAACCTCTTATGTAACACGTCACACGCCAATCAAAACTTGTAAAACTCGCGTGGCTTTTTAAACATTTATAAGTGTATTTTTATTAATTATTATTATTATTTAAAACACACATGTAATTGTCGGCCGAGGCGAAGCTGAGGTTGACAACATTAATTCTTAGGCGTTAAAATTACACACATTTTTAGTAAAAAAAAATACAGAAAATAATTTCCTGACTTTTAATTCAGATATGTGTAAAAATTATTAAACATCTAGTGGGTAAAAAGAAGCTAAAGTGAAAAAAGAATTCAATAAAACCGGTCGATGCGTTTAATATGGAGTTCTAGATCATTTCTAAATTTGCTAAACAATTTTCATTTCACATATATAGTTAGTATTTAAAATGAACTCTTTGGAACAATGAAAATATTCGCAAATTAAATGTTAGTTATAACATGATTAAACTTTTAAACTTAAATTATTGCGCCTTATATTATGAATAAAATAGCTGATAATCGGTTCTTAGGGAACTAAAATAACGGTTTTGGTTTCGGTGAAAAAAAAATTCGATTTCGGCTTCTAAAAATACCGTTTTTTTCTGTTTTCAGTTTTAGTTTTACCCCCTGGTAAATGTCCGAGAATATCCGTAATAGAGCTATGACTTTGTCAGTAAAAAATTGATTAATCTTTCTGTTTTTGTATAATATCTGATCTGCTGTATCAAAACGGCGAGTTTGAATCGAGGCTATGCTTTATCAAGTGTGTTTCGTTCTACGCTAGTCATCGACCACATTATTTAATAATTATTGATTAAAAATAGAGTTGTTTTGTACTTTTTAATTGATATGATGTATATTCTAGAATACGGAATAGTCTATTACATATTTTATTTTTTTTATTATTTTTCCAACGAAAGATGCATTAAATCAGATTTTTACATTATGTTTGTCTGAGTATTTTGCTTCGCTTACTACCATTAAAAAACAGAGCATTTTTATAAATTTGGGTTTATTCTTATTTTAGTTTTAGAATCCTAATTGAAAATTAATTGTACATCATTATTTTTCGTATCTGATATTTGATGAGATCCTTTCACTTTCTTTGCATTTAAAATTTTTACAAGATCACCACCTTGTGCTAGATCAGCTAGGTTCTGCTAGATACTAGATATCTAGATTGCTTCTTAGAAAGAGTGCCTGTGTGCGCAATTGAGGACTTGAATTCTGAGGGTGGTTGACCGTGTGCGCAATTCGAATGTGCCCAACCAACCCGATTCCCTTTTTAGAATTTTCTTCAAATTATTAACACTTTTCTTTAATTAACTAATTTTCTCATTCAACATATTTATAATTAGAACGCAAATAGTAATATACTTTTTTCAAGGTGAATTCCAAAATTTCGTCTGTTTTGGCGTATCTCATTTCATTTACGAGATAAGTTATATTCATTCCAATTTTAAAAAACTAAAAGAAAAAGTTAGATACCTTAAATAATCGAAACCCGTAGATTCTGAATTTCTAACCTTCTCATAGATAATTTCAAAATGTTACAAATTTTAGTTTTTGATTTTCAATCCTTTCCAGCTAGTCAAAACTCAAACACCACCTTTTGAGTGCAGAGAATCGTCATAACGGCAAAAAAGCGATTTGGGACTTTTACCCTACCACCAACCTCCACTCGCTACTGGAAAGGCTTCGTGGTTGTTCGTGGCGCATACCAAGTGACGTACATGGCAGAATTCAGTGCCGCAGATGAGTTTTGAAGTAGATGCTTGAGGGCGACTAATTTGAAATGTACTATAAATGTTATCAATATTGCAACAATTTTACTTTACAACAATAAATAAAGGAAATGTATAAGCGCCATAACTTTAATTAGGTGCGTTACAAGATCCTGATTTTAAATAAGTTTGATAATTTCTTCGTAAAGGGTAGACTAATATTTAAAAAATGTTGAAATCATTGCCCTTCAATATTTATAAATGTTCATATATTGAATTAATATAGTGTACATTAATATAGTGTAGAAATTTAATTGCCTATTTTGTTTCATATTATAGGCGAATTAAATAGTTCAATGAAAAAGACTTTAAAATTCACTATTGCAATAAACTTGTTAACGTGGAAAATTTCTCTGAGTTTTCTCTCACAAAAACGTGTAATGAAATTAATATATTTTACGTAAATTACGATCTTTGCTATTAGATTAAAATTTTTTTAATTTAGTTAGAGATCGAATGTACAATAAGTAGATTTTATATCTGCAACTATTAAGGCCGAGCGTTAACGGTTCTCAGGTGATTCAGATTGTGTGACACTGATAACTATCAGATGGATTCTCTAACAAAAAAGACGCATTCTGAAACATTTGAAACGCTTCAAATTTCCAAGATTTCAAGTAAAAATCTTAAACTTTCAAGAAAATAGATTAATTATCAACCAAACAGTTGCATTATTAACAAATCAAGACCATTTTTTAACCAAGAAGATCGAGTTCCTACAAAAAAATACGAATTTTTAACTCAAATAATGAACATTTCACAAGGAAAGAAGATTACTTTTTTAAATACACCAATGTTTAGAGAAAAATTGAATAGACAAATTTATAGATAAAAATTGATTTTCCAACAAAGAAAACAATAAATTTTGAAGAAAATTCCATCAGGATATTGCACTTTCATAATAAATAAGAATATAGTCGACGAATTGTATATTGGAATTGATTTTAGTACATCACGGAACGTTAAGTTTTAACGGATTCGGTTTTACCAACCTTAAAACACATGTATATTATTTCTACAAAATATACTAAACGCGCCAATAACTTTATTTACATGTATTTTACATTTCAATCAGGTTTTTTTAACTGTGTGCAGAAGTACAGTACCAATATGCAAATTACGAGAATTGTTAACACTTTTAACTTTTACTTCTGTAACAGTCAAACTGAAAAAAAGAAACTAGACACCCGAGATATGAAATTTCTGAAAAAGGGTATATAAAGGTCAACCTAACAAATTAGGCTAATTCGGAAATATTCATTCGGTGGGTTTTTTAAAATCGGCCTTAATTTATGATTTTTTAAAAGAATTTTTAGTTTTTAACAAAAACATAAACTTACTGCCGAGATATCAGGATACAAAATTGAGCATCGGAAGAAGTATTCTTTTCGAGAAAATTAAAATTGACATCGCGTTACTAAAGTATGGCAGGCATTAATTTGTTCAAAATACCCAACAAAATATAAAAATAAGCTATATTTTTTTCATCAAATGATAATAATTCCTTGAAATGTTTATGCTAATAACTTCGACAAAATTATTGCAAAATTAATTCAGTCGCCCCAAGACACCTTCCGAGGTCGTAGTATCTACACCACTGCATACCTCCCTTTGCTTTCAGGAACTGATCACCTCCGAAACTGAGTAGAGAAACTGGTGGCAGAACTCAAACATGTGGTGATTGAGTCGTACTCCTCTCTCTGGACAGGCCTGGCCTAGTCGCATGTATGAAGGAAATTTCTTGTGGCATTTAAAACTCGAATCTGAGTAGCTTTAAAGTTAAACCAAAGATATTGGACACCTAGATGCGGCAAGTGGCGGCAGAGTGGGGATAGAATTATTAGTTGGCTAGCGTAAATGTAGACGGCGCTGTCGGCGAAAATTCTAGCCACCCCGCTGTGCCTTTCTACCCGTTGCAGAACCAATCCCCTCTTAACAGTTGCCGTGAGTAAAATGGTCAAAAGCAGCGCTGTCATCGAAATGATTTTCAGTAGATAATATAGTTTTCTTAAAATATTCGCGATCACGGGAGCACTCAGAACTCTACATTACCAGAGTGTCCAGTGAAGATGTGTGATAAAATTCCCGTACAATTCCCGTACATTTCCCGCAGAAATTTTCAAAATTCCCGTACATATATATCAGACCTAAAAATAGCTCTGCTCCAATAAAAAATGGGAATTCCTATAAACATCAAATATACACATAATAAAACTCTAAAAATCAAGTATAGAAATAAAACTTTTATAATACAAGTTTTATTCTGTTTTTCGTTGACAAATTTAAGTAATTAATATCATTCTTTGGATCGACTTAGGTACAAAGTATACAACATTTGTATATATTTAACCGACTATTAATAATAAAACTTTAGTTAAGAAAAAATATAACTAAATAAACTTCTTATATCATTGCTGTAACTTTAAAAATTAAAACAAATTCTCTAAATTAAAAAGCAATCTATCTTTTTAGTTCTTTCTGCTTAGTTTCTATTTCCGATGCTTGGCTTTCTTTTCTTCTGCTAATTTTTTCTCAGCTTCTTTAAGCATTCTGTCCTCTGCAAGGGCCTCCGTGTATATAATGTGTGCATTTTTCACAGAATGTAACATTTTTTTTAGATACGTCAAGATTTTGAATTCCACCTTTGTCTGTTACGGAATCAAAAATTATTCGCTGAGAAATGAGTGATTCTTCATTTTGATTTACTACGAGCATTTCCTTATAAACAGAAAAGCCATGTTTTAAAAAGGCATTGCCATAAGAAATAATAATAATCATTTTAACGAAATTATTTAAGTTTCCCCATTTACAGTGCTTATATAAAAAATCCATCCAAAAGATATCCAACCACTTTTCACTTCGAGAATATAATCTCATTACTTTTTTAACATATTCCTGACTGTGAAAGTCGGAATACTCTCTTTGCATGCAATCGGCAATTCGTTCAGTCATCAAGTTAGAATGAACGAGTTTTTCAAGACAACGGTTCAAGTATGTGACACTACCTTTAACAGAAGCTATTATTTCCGGATTTAAGCACATGATAATTTTTGTCATTGAATACTTCAATGGTGATCGCTCCACAAGTAAACAAATCCTACATTTTTTGCGAAATTGAAGAATATCCTTTTGGGTCTTGTTCTTACAACTTGCTATTGCTTTTCCACTACCGAATCCCAGTTCAATTTTCTTAGATGTCAGAAGATTCTTTTCAACCATTACGTTGATTTCATCCAGTTTCTCGTTATCTAGTACAACCTTTTTTTTGAAGCTACCCATAGTGTCCCTAACTATGAGAGACAACGACGTAAATAAAAAAGGAGCTAAGCGGGCGCCAGACTGAAACTCGGTCAAAAATGGCGTAATGTTTTCCGCTAAATTCTCAAAGAAAGCCAGTTTAGCCGGAAGCATATTATCTTTAACAGTCGCAGCAATTATCTGAAAGCTTTTGCATTCAGGCTGTTGACTCTTAGGCCTAATCTGTACTTGTTTGACGTACTTGATAATATCTGGCAAAATGCTTCTAGCTCTCTGAACTACTGGAACATTCTTAAGCCATTTTGTAGCTAGAAACGTCAATGGATATAATGTGCTACCTGCAAGTCTGGCATAATCTCCTCGACGAGCAGACAAATCTTGGAAGATATAATGCAGTGATTGAAAAAACGAAGGCAATTCACATCCTGTTGCCTGTATCCCTGTTTTAAAACTGCCATGACACCAGTGAATTCCACAAGAACCAATATCGAGAAAAGTAGGATCATTTGGTTCATCCATGGAAACTTGCAGAATTTTTTAGATCCCATTAAGTCAGTGCCCCTTTAAAACCCCCGAAGAAAATCTTCTGCTGTGGTACTGTCTAGAAGAACTGACGTAAAATATCTAGATTTTACTTACTGGACTGTAGAATCCCAAAAACGCAACATTAGATCCATTTGTTGTTTTTGTGCAAATTAGTTAATTGCTTCATCAAAGCCTATTACATAAAATGGACAGGGCTTGACAACATTTTCAAGCACTTTTGCAAAAAACAGACAGTTGCGCTTGCTGCATGCCTCAAGGAGCTATGCGACATTACAGCATGTAAGCACCAAATTGTTTCGGCTTTCGCGAAATCTTCTTTCGCCAGGTATGATTCAATTATCTATTTTCGCGCGGGAATATGAGCCATTTCTACTCCAAGATTTGTTCTCGATTCAGACAGGGTAGCATTTTGTGAAGAAGTTGATACAGCTAATGGTATCTCTTTTAATCCGCGTGTTTCCGAAGCAGATGGTGTGATACGATTCAATCTACATCGCCATATTAGATCAAAGTCCAATACTCTAAACATATATAAGCGGTCTGGTTTCCAGGCACCGTACTCATGATCTAATGTAGACTCGTGAGGGAGTCACTCTGCTAGTTTTAATAAAATACTTGAACGTATTAGCTCAATCCAAGTCTCCAAAGTTCATTACCTTTCCTGGAGTACTTTATTCCTTTTTAAAAAAAGTCCGACGATCAAATAAACTTTTCACAGTGGCGATCCTGCCAGTATAGAGAGAATCCTTCTTCATAAAACCCTTGGAGAGAAACCTCGACTACAACCTGGAAAATATCATCAAGGAATCCAGCATAGCAACAGGCAGCATGAACCCAGATCTCCATGCTGACGTCAGACCCTCGTTGAATGGAAATCTACTGGGCCAACGCCTCCGCTCGAGAACAAGGAAACTTTCTCTGAAACCCGGAAAGGTGAACCAGAGACGACATCCGTTTTCAACTGGAGACCCAGGATTGGATATGCAGAGAATAACACTACTGTTTTGGGTGAGTACAAATTCTATTTAAACATAACACAAACAATTACACAAATATAAAGTGTTCATAAAGTGTTGACTCAAAGTACAAAATCCCAAAAAGTAAGCACACAAATTACAAATATTGCCAGAATATATACATGCCGAGACAAGTTATTAAAAATATATAAAAGTGAAGTTACCGCTATAAACACATGTTGATTTAATGTTTAAATCATATCGCCTACCCAAACGAATAACTATTGAAACCAGTGACGAAAGTACTGTCAATACAAAAAGTGATAGCGAAATAAGCGAGAATTTTCACGATACCTCTCAAAATAATAGTTACTTTCCTAACCAAGTGATAGTTAAAATGGCTAGTCCTATGAACCTCGGTAGTAAACTAAAACGATATTTGTCGGGAGAGAACTTAAATGAAGTACCACCAGAAACGTTACGTAATGAGTATTTTCAAATTAAAAGATTAATGCGACAAATGGAAGAACAATTAGCCACACTTAACCTTCAAAACGAACATCACATAACAGTTTTGAAAAATGTCGCAACCTTCACTCGCAAATTTGAGCAAGCCCTAGGTGCGCGACTGTTGACTCGCGCGCTTCGCGCTCGACAATATATTTACCTCTCCCTACGCGCTCGGCCTTTGCATTTTTTTCAGATTTGTGCGTCTTTAGTTTCGTGATTGCGATTTTTTTTTATTAAAACTCCTTCGGGTTTAGCTAACACATTCTCATCACGTATCTCGTGCTTCACACTCGATTTTGACCAGGATGTAAACTTTTCTCCATTATCTTGAACTCTATTATATGAAATATATATTATATTTATTTTTGTATCTTGCCCTAGGGCGGTTTATTTACATATTGCAAAATGAAGTACAAATTTTGTTTTTGCTGAATACTTTATAACTTGTCTCTTATTTTTCATTACATTTTATTGTCAGCTACCTTGACAAAGCTATATCATTTCAATCAACTTTTTATTATTACAATTCATAATATCCATTCGTATTAAAACAAAAGTATTTTCATTGTCTTATTTTTATACTTTCAAAAAATGCGCATCTTATTAAATTAAAATTGTTATCAACCATTTTATTGCAACTTATGTCAACTTCCCATAAATATAATTTTTTTATAATATTTTTTACGATTAAAACTAAAAATAGCTGTCCTAGCGTAAGGTGGTTTGACACAAATCTGTAGCTATAATGCAGACGAAAATTGTTGTTGAATAGAATGTTATTGTAGCTTGTGTTCCCTTTATGTAAAGTGAGTTCCTTTATTTTTGATGTATTTCTAAAACAATAATTAATGACTAAATTGTACATATTTTTTTGGTAAAGAACTTTTGTCTCATCGTCTTTTTCGTTCTTTGTTTGTTTTTTCCAAAATTTAACTTTCTTGTCTTTCATCTTAATTTTACAAATAAAAAAAGCTGACCCCCTATATAAAAATTATTGATTGTCAATTTGTAGATCCTTTTTGGTATAATAATTTTTGTCTAATGATTTTTTTTCGTACCGTATGTCGTATTTCAAAGAATTTAACTCTTATTTTTAATGTTATTTTTTACGATTAAAGCAAAAAGTGCGCGTCTTATGAAAAAATTGTTTATAACAAATTTGCGTGACATTTGCCCTCTATTGGAAGTTTTTCTAAAAATGCATTTTTTTATTTTTAATTCTTTTTTCCAATAAAACAAAAACTGCATGTCCTATAAAAAAGTAATCAGTACAAAATTTGTAGATTTTTTTGAGGTCCTCAATCTGGGCCTACTCATTTTGTTGTCTCTTGCCTAATTCGACCGGGAAATGAATTTTTTGATTTTTCATTATTTTAGTGCTATCCAAATTTGATCTTTCGACTTTTCGAAAAAATGTTAAAAGTTGTTATGAAAGCATTGTAAGGCTTCCCAAAAGAAACACTTTCTTGCTCCAGGCTTTTTTTCGTATATCGTGCGTTCTTTGGCCTCAAATGTCAATTTTCGTTTGTTTTTATCGAAAAAAGTCAGTTAGATAAATTGTTCGTGCTTTTGAGTATACTATGGATAGCCGTAAATAGAATTTTCAAATTTTGAAAAAAAGACGTCTCAAAAATTTTGATAATGTGCTCACTTCTTGAGTTTTCATTCAAAATAGCTGGTTCACGAACTCGTTCTTTCTTTTTGGGTCTTGAAAAAGTGTGGCAAAGCATAATTCAATCTGATCAACCTTCCGAAAGTTATCCTACCTACACGATACTACAGACTACAGACTACAGATAGACAGACTCCTTCGTAAAAATTGTTTTTTCTGACTCAGGGTGTCTCAAAACTTGGACAATTTATGAAAATCGACCATGTCAAACTTTAGACAAAACCAATATCTTCTCATCAGGATGAGAATTAAGAATGTAAAAAATTTCTATTCTGTATTTATGCAATTTGGATTAATAATAATTTTTCATAAAAATTTGTCATAAAATATTATAAGAAGAAAAGTGGAATCGATTTTAACTGCTTTTACCTCCTTTGCCTACAAGTTATTTACACTTGGGATTTTGTTTTTGATTACAGTTGTTTCTCATCCTACGAACAACTTAAGATAAAATTTACAGTAATTTAGAAAGTCATTTTTAATAAAATTATAATAATTTTTAATAATATTCTTAAATTTCTTTAGTATAATTTAAATATTAAAAATTCGAAAATTCGAATAATATTGTTTTTCAATTTGTCACTTACAAAGTCGAACTCGTTAGTATTGGGCCTTAGCATAGCTTAGTTTAGGTTTATGATCAAGTTAAATGGAAATTTTTAATTATTCTTAATAAGAGAACATAAATTACATAGTATGAAGTTGGCTACTTACATCCACAAAAAAATTCTTGGTCATTTTCCGGTTCTTTCACAGTTCACACAAATGTTTCGCAGGCATCGAAATTCAGCTTGAAATTCAAAAGTTAAAAATGTAGATGCTGAACAATTGAAGATTTCTTTATTTAAATATTTTAAAAGTAAACGACAAAAAAAGCAGCCAAAATTAAAATCTTAATTTTCAACTCTCCAAATCTTCTATATTAAAGCTTAAAAAATTTGCCATTCAAAAACTCCTAATTCAATCGTTTAATTATGAACACGTTTTAAAATGAAAATCTTCAAACTTCAATTGTTTTTATTTTAAGGGCTTAACAACGAACATTATCTTAAATTAAAAAATCCAAAAATCGACGGACCGATGGAATTGAAAAATTCGATCCGACCGTGGCAGGGGTCGAATGTCGCTATTTCGACATTCGATCAGTGGGTCGATCGAATCGAATTAACCGATCCGAAAATGAACGTAAATCGGATCGAATACGATATTTTCGATCCGATCTGCGTCCAATGCACACGTCTTATATATATGTCTATATAAAAAGTTCCATTCAAATAGTCGAAAGCCAAAAACTAACCAAATACTTCTTAAATCACACTGTCTCACTCTAAAATCCGTGACAGTCCCTTCCGTATACTTTACATATGCTTTTCACTGAGACCGATAGTGTTTATATTTCGAAAAAAAACCTACTTTTTTATGGATTTTCATAACTTATTTGTTTAAAATTCATATCTATGGTTAACTTTTCTGTAAATTTAGTTTTCTTTTTGGTTAAAAATTTATTTTTTTCACTGAAAATTGAAATACTGCACACGTTTTATTAAAAATGTACCTTTTTTAGAACAAGCTTCAACTATTCAGTTGAAAATTCACGTATTTTATTGAAAATTCGCCTATTTCGATAGA
>JAAAKG020141113.1:0-11943 GCA_010014905.2 Druon quercuslanigerum | reverse complement strand
AATTTTAATTAATCCGTGTTTTCCTTCAACCTTCTTCGATATTACAATACATTTTATTAGTACTGAAATATTTCTATGCCTTAAAATTACAAAACATTCTAATTCTAAACTTTGTAATTTCAAAATCACTTACATTTGCCGCGTTACTAATCCAAGATGGAGAAATTATGCGGCAAGATTCTTATTGGCTCAGTTTTTTTTACTTGCGCGTGGTTAGACCATGTGTTTATTGGATCATGGTAGTGCTGCTTCTGACAAAAGCTGCTTACTCAACTGCGCATGCCTCGAACCCGGCATTTGATTGGTTGCTATTCGCGCGCAATTTAAAATGTTAAGAAATATTACTTTTATCGTTTATTATAAATAATGGCATTTCAACTTATAAAAATGTCAATTCGATCGGAATTAATGAATCTCGATCAAAATAAAAATTAGTGAAATTCATATTCTGTGATAAAAAATACCCTTTGCATCATTTACAGACTATGTATTTAATTGTTTCTTATTTTGATCAAGATTTATTAATTTCGATCCAATAGACATTTTCATAAACGAGCACTGCTCGACTGGTATTTGAATATTGCTTTTATTTTATTTATTATTATTTGAATATTTAAATACAATGCAATGTCAAAAAATAATGACCAGAACTAATTTTGTTAGCGCATGAGAATGGCGTTTCAGTAGAAAATCGGTCTGGCCAGGTCTGGCTCAAGTATGGGCCACAAAGTTTGGACGAATTTTTCACGGAAATAATACATATAATTTTATTGCAATTTTTTCCAAATTACATTATTATACTAAAAAGACAATTTTTCAAGTTTTTTTGTGACATATTTCTTAAAAATTACATTTCATAAATTAAAAATTGTTTACTTATTGCTAGTATCGAGTATCCTACTCCTTTTAGAGTTACGCTGAACCTTGTCTGTTTTATTAAAATTGATAAAAGGAATTTTAAAACAAATGACATAGCCCGAAAATCAATCGATACTAAATATTGCTTTGTGATGAAATTAATTAAACGTTTAAAGAATGCCGAACAAGCAAAACGAGTTCAATCAGATAAAGCAAATCGAATAATTAAATTAAATTAGCTCAAACATTTAAACGCAGTGTGGATAAATAATCAAATATTTTTTAATAATGAACACGATCATTATAGCTCTTCAGGTGAATAATTCGTTCACAAATTATTTAGTTTGATTATTTATTTATTTTAGCTGAAATTATTTGATAAAATCGAAGGTTTCTTGTAACTACTTTCATAAACAAATATTCTTTGTTGGCGTTTAGAATAGTCGAAAGAATTTTTGCAGTGCAAAGTTTAAGCTTGTTTTTCCAAATTAAAAAAATATACTGTTGAATCAAGGTTAAAGCTATTGGTTTCAAAATTAAGAGCCTATGAGGAGAAGGACTAGAAAGGTCGAAAAAAGTTTTAAATACGAAACAATTACTTGAATCATTAATTTTTTAAACTAACTTTTTTGTTTAATTATTATTTAAATGAATATACAATGTTTCAACAAAAATATATTTTTCTCTCTTCATTACGCAAAGATTTAAAAAAATTCGTACAGCATCATAATTAATGCAATTACACTAAAAAATACAAACATTCGGTTCAAGATAACATGACTGGTTTTATAACGAATCGTCTCGCCGTCCCGAAATTCGAGATGAGTAGGGAAGTGGCGGGTAATGTGGCGCACATGTTATAAAAAGCTATTATTAAAGACTATTATTGAATTTACGTCTATTAAAGTATTTAGTTATCAAGTTTCACAAAAAGTGTGCTTGCGCCAAGTTATTCTTTCTGATTGGCTAATGTGGCGTGTTCTCAGTGCAATTTATGAAAAGGGACGTAAAAGTTGTTTACTGAGTTCGATGAAATTAATTTTGGTTAAATTATGGGTTTCAATAATTATTTATAAATTTAGTGAAACTTGAACGTTATATATCATGCTTGTTTAGTCCGGAAAAATTATTTTTAACACTTTGACTAGTCTCAAGGATAATAGAGTACGGAGAGTACCTGAAAGAGATCATAAAATCACCAAAGATAACAGAATAGCAGCTTTTAGAGCTCTTTGATCTTTAAATCTAGTGACGTTTTGAGTTTAAATACTTTCTTATTCTAAATATTGCATTTCAGGAACTTTCTTTCATTCGCAAATTTATCAGGTCTCAGGTAAAATTGAATGTAACTCAAATACAAAGAATGGCAGAAGTTTTTGATTTCTTTTGGTTAAACTTTAATTGGATTTCAACGGCTTTTCTTGCTTTGATTTCCGCTTTGACTTCCTTCCTCTTGCGGATTCCTTCTGCTTATTTCGCTTTCTTTTCTGCATTAATTTCCTTTCTTCGTTTTACTTCTCAGATTTTCGCAATCTTTCAAGTGGTTTCAGCTTCTTTCCTACAAGAATGTCTTTCGCAGATGGTGATGTCAAAATTTCTGAATGTTGCCTTTCTCTCCCTCTTTACTTTTGAGGCGCACTTGGCAAACTTTCTCGCACTGGAATTATTTCGTTCAATACGTCCATGAACATTTCATCAGGAACTTCCTGATTTGCAGCATTCTGATCATTTTCAATAATTAGGTCGAGGTCAGGTTAAGCTCTGCGAAAAGGTTTTCTGGGATATTGTTGTTCCCAGGAATCCCATCAAGGGGAGCGTCATTTTTCTCAGGTCCACGTCTCCTGTGTTTGGTGAATCTGACTGCTCCTTTAGAATGGGTTCAGCCGCAATGTCTACTTCTCATAACACATCTGGATTAAGGGGCATAATCCCTGTCTTCTTGACTCCATTTACAACCTTATCCATAGAGCACACTTTCGTATAAGCTTGATTGAAAATGCCTGGTAGAATTAGAAGACGATTTTTGGATCTATTATATTATGAATTAAATTGGTAAATGAATTTCAAAAATTCTTTTGTTTATTACATCTAAATTTTGCCTCCTGTGAGATGTGTGTGGAGGCAATGGCACAACGTGAATGTTATTCTTTTGGCAAAAATCATGAGCCTCCAGTGTATTGTGACTACTGTGATTATCAAGAATCACCAGTATTGGTTCTTCAGGAGTCGGCTTCATGGTTTTGATTAGGTGCTTAAGCCAAGTCACATTTCCTGGTTCGTCTACCCGTTTTTGTGCATTCTGTGATAGACCCAGCAGGTGCTCTTTTTCCTAAAAGACTGCAGTATCTTCCTCAAGCAAAAATGAACATAGGAGGTATATATGTACCCCATGCACTCATAGCACATACTACGGTGGTTGTTTTTCCTCGCTTCCAAGGTGTTATGGAGCCCACTCTTTTCTTGCCTTTTGGGGCTAGAATCTTTTCTGGTTGCTGGAAAAGACTAATAAATTTAGAGTAGATTTAGATGCAACGTCTGATTAATTACATTTATCATCGTATTTGCTGTATATTCTGGTAATTCCGGTCTCAACCGTGTTTGTATTCATATCCGGTGTGAATAAGAACTTCATAAACATATTATCGAGGTTGGTACAAAAATGTAAAAACCTCTTTTCCATAATTGCCTTGAATTCGGTTAATGCTTGTGGCCTCTGGCTTTCTGAGGCCAAGGTTCGGGTTTCTTTTCCGAAATCCTTGTAACCAGTCCTTCCCGGCAAATTTGAGAGTTTTATTGAATTTGTGCTTGATCTTGAATTTTACAGCAAGTTCGAATGCTACTTGACGGAGCTTGACACAAGACAGACCATACAACTTGTCACTTAATTTGATAACATATTCTGCTAAAAGTTTTTCTTGTTCTGGAGTAAAGCAACTTTTCCTTTCAGCTCGAGGTGGAGTCATTTTCTTATTTTTCATTCTCCTTCTGAGAGCGCTTTCAGGGATATTGTAGCGTTTGGCAGTAAAACGAATTGAACGCCCCATTTTGACCTCGTTAATGGCAAAGGGCAAATCTTGAGGTGACAATTACACATTTCTTGTTCTTCGTTCAGTAAGAGCCATCTGAAAGAAAAGTTACAAATTCAAATATTTTATTTATAAGGCTTATCAGAGTGAACGTTACCTCAACACCGGCGGCGAAACTTTAACAACTGATAATGAAGTATTTATTTTCGTTTTATATCTCACAACGAACCTTACCTAAAAACCGGGGAAGGGAATTTGAAACGCGATTTCCAATGTGAATAAAGTAAAACTAGAATCTTCAAAACTTGCTAGTATACGTATCTTTTTATTTCATAATTATTCGCCATAAGTCTAAAGAAAATAGCTTACCTTTTGTTGCTTAAATCTATTCACACACTGGGCACGTTTATTTGCAGCTCTCAGTCGTTGGTAGAATTTAACGAAACTCGCGGTGCGTCAAGTTATCAGACGGTTTCAATACCGGATGCGCCGCATTAGTCGCACGTGCATCGTGTGTGAAAAAAATGTTTTCACGCAAGAATCAATTACGATCAGAAAATTCTAAAGAATAGATTCTATAAAGAGTTACAGTAATTTAAAGTCAAATACTGTACTTTTTCATTGCTTCTTGGTTACTTTAAAAATACACACATAACGCCCACAAATAACTTTTCATAATAAGAATTAAGTGATTAGCAGTATTGAGGAAATTCTTTTACTATACAAAACAGTACACATGAAAAAAAATACAGTACAGTTAAGACCTCTCGCTAAAAAGCAATCAATTTCTGAAAATGAGGGTGCGCCACATTACCTGCCGCTCCCCTAGTCAATTATTTTTCATACATTTGGCTCTTCTTATTCCTCAACAAATATTAGAAAAAAATTAAAACATTGAACATCTTCTCACTGAAAGAATCATTTTTTATTTTAAATCAAGTGGTAGAAACGTAAATAGCAATATTGATCTAAGCTAACGTCTCAGGAACTATCAATTTTTATTGCGCATTAATAAAAATGATAAAATAATTTAAAAAGTGGTACGGTTCTACGGAAAGAAATTATTTTCTCTACGAAATCGTGTTGCAAATAATCAAACGTAATACTGTAATAAAAATCGTAATAACAATATATTTGTCAAATTTTTTGGTTTATTTATAATATTTGTTGCGAGCGATATTAAATATTTTATCCTTATAATTTGTTGTTATTCTCAATCACCTACATGAATGTTGAATACACACAATTTCATTCATTATTGATAAAATGTTTATATTGACTTATTAATCGACAATATTTAGTTATTCACCATGATGAATATTATTCTTATGCAAATTTTTAACATTTTCAGATACAAGAAATTATTTTTTGGTGATTGAGCCTTGCAGGGCAGTATTTTTTTTTACAAATAATTAATGACAATTAGATTTAGAAACTCTAAGTACGGCTATTCGTAGTACTTGGAAACTCGAACAATTTATCCTTTAATTTTTTTCGATATAAAGAAAATTATCATGGTTATAGTATTTTAAAAATTCAAAAAATTATACGAAAATACACATTTTAAAACAAACAACGCACATTATAAAAAAATTAAAGAAAAGAAAAACGTTGATATAAACGTTCATATAAATTAGCTAATATCAGGTAAGCGAAGATACATGCCAAACTTCGGCAAAAGTAAAATAAAAAAAAACAAAAACCGGAATTGACACTTCGAGCTGGAAAAGAAATCTGCAAGATTTTCCCATTGAGGAGTAAACCTCAACTTCGGACACGCGCAATCCATGCACACCAAACGAAACTTTTTGTAGTACAGGTATGAGTATTTTTTTACTGGCATTTTCAATTAAGTCTAAGCAACATTCCTTTTTTTCATGTTTTGCAGATCAACACAATGGACAACCTTATAACTGGTAACTACAGGGATGATGACACCCTCATTAAAAGCATTCAAAAAATTATGTAGATTTAATAGATAAACAGATGAATTCAAAAAATTGCGCATCCCCTTTTTTATGTCTCTTATTGCAATTAAACTAAATTAAATTCATCAAATGAACCCAGGTTTTGGAGAGTATGGGAAGCGGATTTGGGGAGCATGTAGGGAGGATTTAAAGAGCATTCGGGGGGCATGAGGCTAGGCTTTCGCGAGGTTGCAGCAAGGATGGAGGGAGGACGCACAGAGTTTTAGAAGAGCACTAGGAGAGGTTAACGCGAAGGTATCAATGTTCTAACAAAAACTCTTTTTTCCTCCAGAATGCTCGAAAATTATAAATTAGGAAATAAGTAGGCTTCCGCGAGCACTAAAGAGGTTTTAGCGAGCACTTTTGTGATATATTAAATATTTCTTCGAATCCTCGCCTTCGATTTCTTCGAATCCTCCTCGGTTTTGGAGAGTATGGGAAGCGGATTTAGGGAGCATGTAGGGAGGATTTAAAGAGCATTCGGGGGGCATGAGGCTAGGCTTTCGCGAGGTTGCAGCAAGGATGGAGGGAGGACGCACAGAGTTTTAGAAGAGCACTAGGAGAGGTTAACGCGAAGGTATCAATGTTCTAACAAAAACTCTTTTTTCCTCCAGAATGCTCGAAAATTATAAATTAGGAAATAAGTAGGCTTCCGCGAGCACTAAAGAGGTTTTAGCGAGCACTTGTGATATATTAAATATTTCTTTGAATCCTCGCCATGTACTCGTTCAATACTCTAAATTCATCGGCGTGAACTCGGTTTGACAGAGCACTAGGAGAACACGTATCGAGTTTTAGGATATTTCCTCGGGATGTACTCGCCACCGTGTTTGAGTATTTCAGCGTTAATAATGTCTACCCCGGCAGCCTTACCGCTTTTCAAGTTCTGGATTATATCCCTAACCTCAGTGACACAGATTTTCTCAATTGAGTTTTCTAACGCATCGTGTTCTACATCGCAGTTTTGGTGTCCTAAAGCTTTATTTCCGGACGGTACCCTAAAATAGTCTCTCAAATTGTCTATAATCCCGCCTGCTTAATATTGCATTTCCCCATTACTATGTCTCATGTTGACAAATTAAAGCAGTTTCTTGCTTCCTTCAAAGTAGTTTTGTATTTTCTTCTCTTCTGCTGCTCTAATTTTATCTTTACTTTCCTTAATTAATCGCTTGAGTATCCTCTTTTTGTATCTGCAATCATTTATTCGTGTATTTCTTTCCTAATCGCTAAGACCTGCCATGTTCAAAGTTCTCCTGTACGTTTCTTTCTTTGCTTTTCGGACAGCCTGAATTTCATCATTCCACCACGCATCGCCAGATGTTCTTCCTACAACCGCGGTATCACACACTTCGATCCCACAACTAACAATGATATCCCGGAACATAGTCCATGCGCCCTCTATATCTTCATTTCGTATAAGCGCCTCCCAAGTTGCCTTACCTATGTTTTCCATTATCTTATTTTGGAAATATTTTTGCACATCTGGTTTCTGCAGGTTCTCAATTTTGATTGGCGTTTGTTTTGTGTTCTTGGTTATCTTGGCTTTTATTTACTGTTACATAATAATTATTATATTACTTTTGAAAGCTCCATTTACAGAGAGAAATGTTTTATTTATTTTCAGTATATTCTAATCAAATCTTATTTGGAATTTTCTTACAAAGAATAAACGTAATTTTTATATATTCTTTGACCAATAAGCAGTGCTAAGACATCTCTGCAAATTAAGAAAAAACAGCAAATAATTTAAAATTATACCTTTAGAACTACCCATTAAGTAATACGTATAATCTTTGATTATTATATTTAGATTTGGAAGTATAAATGAGAGAAATTTTCTGAGAAAAGTTGACGGATAATAAAGAATGCTGTCGTAATTGAATATTTTTATTATTGTTAATATTGTAAATATTGCAAAGGAAATGCCAGATCGGGAAATAAAAGCGATTTATAAATTACAATATTTTATTTATTTAAAACTTAAATAACATAAATTTAGTGCATAGTCCTCTCATTTCGAAAGCCACCCCAATCTTTGGAATTTGCAATAATGGTTTCACTATTGCTTAGAGCCTCCTCCTTTTGTACTTTTAGATTAAGTACGAATAACATCTGAAAAAAAAATTTTATAATAGAATTAATATAACAGGTTTAGGAAAAAAATTGGTTTATTATACTTTTCAGAAACGTAAAATTATGTTAGATGGTATATGTTGCCAGCAAAAGATTTTTTGGTTATAGAGAAAGGTTAAATAACCAGAAATATTTTATTTAAACATTTTTATTTCTCCCAAAATTTTTGGCGAGAAGGTTCCCTGTAACTTTGTCTTTTCGAATATTTCCAAACAGATTTCAGTTTTCTCTTAAATAATAAGAATTATTAGAAAATTACATATCATTTGAAATTTATCAACATCTTTGTTTAAACAAATTAATTTTTATGTCGACTGCTTTCCTACATGAAAAATTCGATAATTTAGTTGTAGGTAATCTTTATGCCAAAAAATTAAGCTATCATTTATTAGGATCGGTTTATTTTTTTTTTTATTTACTAAGAAGCGATATAGACAAGAAAAAACTTTCACACGAAATAAACAAGTTTGCATAAAATATTTACGGATGTTTAAAATGTCTTGCACAAAAAATAAACCTTTTTCTTTCAACTGATACCATCTACAAAGGTAAAGAGTGACCTAAATGACTCGAACGCCTCGGGTTAGTAAATGCGCGCGCAAGTTCTACATACGCCCGCCTCACAATCCCGCCATATCCAGTTCCTTTACTTTTGCTTGGTGCACGCTAAATCTGTACTGACAGGACAAAGCTCATTCAAGTGCGTGCAAAAACAAGGTGTTAGTTTATCAGAGTGACAATAATTGCATCGGCCTCAGGAAATTTACCTGATGTAAGTATAAATATTAAGATATAAATACGATCGTTAAAATATACTGGATAGTCGTTACCTTTTAGGTTATGCTGTACATTGGAAGCATTTGGAATTTAATTTCCTTTTTTTTGTTTTTACATAAGAATAACTGCGATAAAAAAATAAATAAATTGATAATATCTTATGACCTTATTATAGGATGCACTAGGTGATTGCGAAGTTTTGGCGAATTACCTGTTGCAGCAAAAAGTTCACCAACAAGCTGTGGAAATTTTGAAAGGTATTTGAAGCTAATTGATATTAATCCCATACTTATGCTTCAGATTGTATGAAGGCCATTGATCCCCGGCCTATTTACCTTTTTTCAGGACTTATTACTTTTTTCAATTCTTTGAAAAAAACTATAGCGTTTTTTAAGAGCTTTAAATATTATATGATACGATTTGAAAATTATTTTTATTTTCATTCAAATTTAAGTGTTTTATTTCTGGTGGAAGTTAATCTTTTTCAGTTAAAAGTTAAAAAATTTGGTTGGAAGCACAAATCTTTTTGATAAAAATATATATTTTTAGCTAAAACTTCTTTTTTTATTTTTGCAAATTTAATTATTCTGGTGAAAATTAAAAAATAATGTTATATATTCCTTCGCTGAAATAATTAATTTCTCTATTTCTCTAACCAAAAAATTAAATCTTAACAATATAATTTAACTTTAAACGAGGTAATTTTATTTAAAAAAAGCAAAGGATCTTTGAAACAAATAGTTGAATTTTTTTATTCAAATAATTCAATTTTAACCAAATGATAATTTATCAAGCAATAAGATGAATTTTCTACTAAAAAAACAACAAAACTTAAACAAAATGCACGAATTTTCAACAAAGAATGATAGTTTTTTACAATAAATTAAATAATGCAATGTTCAGTTAAAACTTAATTCCTGATAAGTCCATAAAAAGTTCTCAAATTTCCGCAATTCCATGCAATATTTTCACTTATAATTTTTCAATATTCAAGGCCAACGACGACTTAAGAACCAGTGCTGATAAAAACCACACTGGAAACATCTAGCCGTTTCTGATATGCGCAAAAAGTGCGCCATTACATGAAAAATGTGGAACATTTTACATTACGGCTGATGAAATGCTTATAGATGTTGGAAGTAATGCAGTCACAGCAATGGATATACTCATCAAATTGTACTATTGCTTGCATGTTAAATTTTCATATGATTTAGAATTTTTTTACAGCTTCATCACGTCTTAAATAATGGAGATGCCGGATCCTAAATACAAAACTTGCTGCATAGCTTTAAATTTGAGCTCACAGCACGTTGTCCTTTCATCTACCTCCAAAAAATTACCAAGTTTGTAGTGACTAAAATGAAATATAGTGAGCACCACGCAAGCGGCGAGCGAGCGCTGGGCCCTAGCAAGGGCAGTCTTTATCCGACATCCCTCCGACATGTATCTAATTTGCCAATAAACACCTTTTACTTGTACGCTTGAATATTCATTGCCATCCAACATCACCTTTAATTTTTCAGAAGTGAGATTCGAGTTCGGAGGTCGATCAGTAATGATTTGCACGGTCACAAAGAGTCGCGGTCATTAAGAATCGCGTGACTTCACCGAAAGTTCTGTGTAAACGGAGGACGCTAAAGTGACGCTTAGGACTCGTGTAAGAATACGTGTGGAACGCGATTGGAGATTTGTGAAAATCCAAAGGAGACTGCTGTGTGCTAAACGCTAAGTGCTAAGTGCTGTGAGCTGAATCGCTGCGTGCCAAATCTGCTGTGTACTAAATGCTATGTGCTAAGTGCTGTGAAACGAAACGCTGTGTGCTAAACGCTATGTGCTTATCGATGTGCGGTGAAACGCTGTGTGCCAAATTAGCCGTGTGCTGACTTGCGAATTTCGCTGTGTGCGAATCAAGGTGGAGTCGAGTGCAAATGAGACTGTGTCTTAGGGATGTTCGATTTTCTCAAAAAACCCGATTTTTGAATCGATTCTGAATCGGATCGTAAAGAATCGATTTTCTAAAAAATCGGAACAAAAGAATCGATTTTACAAGAAGCGTGTAAAAAAATCGTAAAACATTATTCTTTTTTATGGGCACGAGATACTTTATCTAATGAGTAAATTATTTTCTGCGCATGTTTTGGTAGTATTTTTTGAAATTAAAAATGGATGCAGAAAACAGAGAAATAAAATTATTTAAGGTTCAACTTAACGGTACTAAAGTAAGTAATTAAACAATAAAATTGTAAATTGTTTCTAAGAATTTATTTTTCGTCAATATTCGCAATAAATATTTATGATTTTGTACGCACCACTTTTCTGTATGAACATAAACGTAATATCTAGATTTTAGATATAAAGCCTATCCAACAACGAGAAACGTGAAACTAGGGTTGTGAAATTTTTATGAAACTTTCAAGGTCTCGTGAAACATTGCAATCTTTCAAGTAAATAAAATTGCATTTTTATACATTTTTCTTATTAAAACATCTTATGTGTGGCTTTTAGGGGATTGTCTTTCTCTGTCGCTCGCGCTTTGATTGGTCAAAGAGCAAGAGAGACAGACAATCTGCTTTTCGTTTTACGCGCGGAAGCCCGCGTGAAGCGACAAGCTGACTTGGACTCTTAGTCTTAGGAGCTGTGAAAAATCTTTTAGATGTGAAGCCGTCTTTAGATTATACAGAATGCTCACAAATGCAACTATATAACAAAGATATTACAAAGATACAGGCAGTACGGGCTGTTGGGGAAAAAATACATAAATTATAATTTTTGAAAAAAATCGACTCTTTGATTCTTAGGGTAAAGAATCGATTCACTTAAAAATCGAATTGCGAAGAATCGGGTAAAAAAATCGATTTTTTTTCTAGAGAATCGATTTTTTGAAGAATCGAATCGGAATCGAACAACCCTACTCGTTTCAAATATGGGATCACTGTGATGCTACCGTCACACGAAAACATGAAGGCGAACAGGCGTATTTCCCTCTCCATAAATGTCAAAGAAATATTTGTTTAAATCAAAAACAAAGGATACTGAATCTAAAAACTTATCATTTTAATCTAAAGAAGTATTCATTTGAACTTCATTGAAATAAATGTTTATTTGTTATGAATAATTTAATTCTAGTATTCAAGTGAAAAATTTCCTCCAACTAAAGAAATAAATATAAATGCAAGCACAAT
>JAAAKG020141112.1:0-34180 GCA_010014905.2 Druon quercuslanigerum | reverse complement strand
TTCTTTGGGGGACCCCCCCCCCCCCCCAAAAAAAAAAAGTAGTGGAATATAAGTAAAATCCAATTGTGTGTTAAATTATAATCCTGGGTAAATAAAAAGTAAAAAATAATAAAAAAATAAAAATAAATAAAATTTAAAAACTTAGAAAAAATTAAAAATAAAATTAAAAAGTGATTTTCAGAGTAAGTGTTGAAATATCCCTAATTGAATTTTATGTGACGTTTACTTCGCATATTTTTAATTTTTTCTAACTGCGAAAGGTAAATTGTTAACTAAAAATGGAATAGTTTAAATTTTAATGCAAAAAAATTTTAGATTATCGAAAAAACTAATTTTCTACCAATTAGTTGATTTTTTTAAATTAAATTAATGAACTTATAAGACAAAATGACGAATTTTATATTAAAAAACAGTTGAATTATCAACTCAAAAATATGAAATTTTGATCAAAAAAGTTTATTTTATACCAAAAAAGACTAATATCCCACAAAATACAAGAACTCTCAAACAAAAATGTTAATTTTCAACTAAACTAGATTAATTTTCAACAAAAAACAAATTTTTAATTAAATTTAAGAATACTCAACCAAACTGTTGGATTTTCTACTAAAAAAGAACAATTTTTAATCAAAAAGATTAAGTTCAACCAAAAAAAGACGAATTAAAAAAAATTGTTAAGTATTCGTAATCAAAAAGTTGAATTTTTAATTAAAAAAGAGGATTTTCTAAATAACAAGAGTAATTTTTAAACAAAAAACCAATTTTTAACCAAATAGTTTACTTTGAACAAAAAGTTGAATTTCCAACCACAGAGATGAGTTTTTACAAAAATTTTGAATCATCAATAAAAAAATGCATTTTTAAGAATGTAGTTTAACTTTAAAACCTAGTTGTTAAATTTTTAATTAAAAATTATTATTTTCTACAATAAAACAACGAATTTTTAACAAAATTCAAGAATTATTCTGAACCGAAAAGTTGAGTTTTCAACTAAAAAAGATTAATTTACTGCCAAAAAAGAATAATTATCAATAAAATTCAAGAATTTTCAACCAAAAAGTTAAATTTTTGAACTAAAAGATTAATTTACTACAAAAAAGAAAATTTTGGTAAGAAAATTTAAAAATTCTACATCAGTAAGTTTAATTTTTAACTAAAAAAATAATAATTTTCACACAAAAATATTAATTATTACAAAAAAGACGAATTTTTAACAAACATAAAAAATGCTGAACCAAAAAGTTGATATTTCAATAAAAAAGAAAACTTTGTAAACAAAAAGTGTAATTTCTACCCGAAAAACGAATTTTTAACAAAATAGTTTAATTTGAAAAAAGTTGAATTTTTACCTAAAAAAGAATTATTTCTAACCAAAAATGGAACAGGCACATTTTTAATTACGAAAGTAACTTCACAAAAAGCAAGGAATTTTTCACAAAACAGTTCAATTTCAAACCAAAGAGATGAGTTTTTACTAAAATTTTGAATCATGAACTAAAAAATGCGTTTTTAAGAATGTAGTTTAACTTTAAAACCTAGTTGTTAAATTTTTAATTGAAAATAATAATTTTATACCAAAAAAGACTAACATCCAACGAAATACAAGAACTCTCAAAAAAATGTAATTTTCAACTGAACTAGATTAATATTTAACAAAAAACGAATTTTTAATTTAATTTAAGAAAACTTAACTAAAAAGTTGTATTTTCTACTAAAAAAGAACACTTTTTAATCAAAAAGATTAAGTTCTACCAAAAAAGACGAATTTAAACAAATTTTTATGTATTCTGAAACAAAAAGTTGAATTTTTAATTAAGAAAGAAGACTTTTCGATCAAACAGAGTAATTTTTCACCCAAAAACAAATTTTTAACAAAATAGTTTAATTTAAACAAAAAGTTGAATTTTTACTTAGAAAAAACATTTTCCACCAAAAATGAAACGGGCATTTTTAAGAATGTAGTTTAAATTTAAAATCTAGTTGTTAAATTTTTAATTTAAAAGATTAATTTACTGCTAAAAAAGACTAATTTTTAATAAAATTCAAGAGTCCTTAACTAAAAATTTGAATTGTAAATTTCTATAAAATTCAAGAATTTTTTAAGAAAAAAGTTACATTTTTAAACTAAAAGATTAATATACTACGAAAAATAAAAATTAAGCTTAAAAAATGCTGAACCAAAAAGTTGATTTTTTAATAAAAAAGAACAAATTTAAAAAATAGTAATTTCCATGAAAAAAAAGATGAATTTTTAAGAAAATTTAAAAGTTCTTAACCAAAAATTCGAAATTTCAACTTCTAAAGATAAATTTTAAACAAAAAAAATTAATTTACTAACTGAAAAGACGAATTTTTAATCAATTTCAAGAGTTCTGAACTTGAAAGCAAAGTTGACTTTTCAAATAAACAAAATTAAATTTTATACAGAAAGAGTAATTTCCTACCAAAAAAGACAAATTTTCAACAAAATAAAAGAATTCTGAACAAAGAAGTTTAAAAATCCTCTGAAAAATAAAAAATTTCAACAAAAAGAATAATTCACTACCAAAAAATAAGATTTTTTCATAAAATTCAAGAGTTCTCAGCCAAAAAGTTAAACTTTCAACGAAAAAATAACAATTTATATTAACAAGGATTAACTTCTACTAAAACAGACGATTTTATTTTTAAATTCAAGAATTCTGAACCAAAAAGTTGAATTTTCAAATAAAAAAGAAAAAATTTTTTACAAAAAGAGTACGTTCTACCAAAAAATACAAATTTTTTATTAAAATGAAAAGTTTTTTTGTCAAAAAATTCAGGTGCTAACTGAAAAATATTAATTTACTACAATGAAGAAGAATTTTTAACATAATTCAAGAGTTACCAAAAAGTTGAAGTTTCAACAAAAAAGAAGAATTTTTGAACACAAAGATTAATTTCTACCAAAAAATACGAATTTTTAACAAAAATCTAGGCCAAATCATTGCATTTTCAAATAAGAAAGAAGAATTATTAAACACAAAGATTAATTTCTACTCAAAAAACGAATTTTTAACAAAATAGTCTAATTTGAAAATGAAAGTTGAATTTCCAACCAATGAGATGAGTTTTTACTAAAATTTTGAATCATCAACCAAAAAATACATTTTTATGAATGTAGGAGGATTTTCAATAAAATTCAAGAGTTCTTAGCCAAAATGTTGAATTTTTAAACCAAAAGATTAATTTATTACGAAAAAGAAAAAAAATATAAAGAAATTTTAAGAATTCTGAATCAGTAAGTTGAATTTTCAAATAAAAAACCAGAATTTTTTAACAAAAAAGTATAAAGTTTATTTTTTTACTTAAAAAGAACAATTTTTAATTAAAAAGATTAATTTCACCCAAAAATACGAATTTTTAACCAAATTTTAGAATTCAGAAACAAAAAGTTGATTTTTCAATAAAAAAGAAAAATTAAAAAAAAGAGTAATTTATATCAAAAATGACGAATTTTTTACAAAATTAAAAAGTTATTAACCAAAAATTCGAACTTTCATCTCAAAAAGATGAATTTTTAAATAAAAAGATTAATTTACTACCATAAAAGACAAATTTTTAATCAAATTCAAAAGTTCTGAACCAGAAAGCAAATTTGCCTTTCCAACTAAAAAAATTAAATTTTATACAGAAAGATTAATTTACTACCAAAAAAGACAAATTTGTACAAAATTCAAGAATTCTGAACTTAAAACTTAAAATATTCTCTAAAAAATAAAAAATTTTAACGAAAAGATTAATTTACTACCAAAAAAGAAGACCTTTCAATAAAATTGAAGAGTTCTCAGCCAAAAAGTTAAAGTTTCAACTAAAAAATAAGAATTTATATTAACAAAGATTAAATTCTACTAAAACAGACGAATTTTTCTTAAAATTTAAGAATTCTGAACCAAAAAGTTGAATTTTAAATTAAAAAAGAATTTTTAAACAAAAAGAGTACATTCTACCCAAAAAGACAATTTTTTTAATAAAAATCAAGAGTGCTCCGCCAAAAAAATAAGATTTCAACTGAAGAAGTTTAATTTACTACAAAAAACAGACGAATTTTGAACATAATTGAAGAGTTCTGAAGCAAAAAGTTGAAGTTTAAACTAAGAAGAATTGTTAAACACAAAGAATAATATCTACCAAAAAATAGGAATTTTTTACCAAATTCAAAAATTCTGAAACAAAAAGTTTGATTAACAAAATTCAAAAATTCTTAACCAAAAATTTAGATTTTCAACCATAAAAGACGAATTTTTAATGAAATTTAAAAGTTCTGAACTAGAAAGCAAAGTTGACTTTTTAACTAAAAAAATTTAATTTCATACAGAAACATTAATTCACTACCAAAAAAGAAAATTTTTTAATAAAATTCAAGAGTTTATAGCGAACAAGTTAAAGTTTCAACTAAAAAATAATAATTTATATTAAAAAAGAATTAATTCTACAAAAGAGATGAATTTTTTTAAAAATTTAAGAATTCTGAACGAAAAAGTTGAATTTTCAATTAAAAAAGAAGAAAATAAAAAAAAAGAGTAATTTCTATCAAAAAAGACGAATTTTGAACAAAATTCTAAAATTCTTAATCAAAAATTCGAAATTTCAACTTAAAAAGATGAATTTTTAAATAAAAAGATTAATTTACTACTACAAAAAAGACGAATTTTTAATCAATTTAAAGAGTTCTGAACCAGAAAGCAAAGTTTACTTTTCAATTACACAAAATTAAATTTGATACAGAAAGATTAATTTACTACAAAAAAAATTTTTTTTTTAACAAAGAATAAATTCTACAAAAACAGATAAATTAAAAAAAATCAAGATTTTTTTTTTACTGCCAAAAAGACGAATTTTTAATAAAATTCAAGAGTCCTTAACCATTTTTTAACAAAAATATTAATTTACTACCGAAAAAGGAGAATTTTCAATAAAATTTAAGAATTTTCAACCAAAAAGTTACATTTTTAAACTAAAAGATTAATTTACTACGCAAAAAGAAAATTTTTGTAAGAAAATTTAAGAATTCTGAATCAGTATGTGAAATTTTCAAAAAGAAGAATTTTTAAACAAAAATATTAATTTCTACGAAAAATATGAATTCTTAACAAACTTAAAAAATGCTAAACCAAAAAGTTGATTTTTTAAGTAAAAAACAAGAATTTTAAAACAAAAATATATGAAGTTTAGTTTTTTACTAAAAAAGAACAACTTTTAATCAAAAAGATTAATTTCGCCCAAAAAGACGAAATTTTAACCCAATTCAAAAATTCTGAAACAAAAAGTTGATTTTTCAATAAAAAAGAAGAAATTTAAAAGAAGAGTAATTTAAAAAAAAAGACGAATTTTTAACAAAATAAAAAAGTGTTATACCCAAAAATGCGAAATTTCAACTTAAAAAGATCAATTTAACAAAAATCGGACGAATTTTTAACATAATTCAAGAGTTCCGAACCAAAAAGTTGAAGTTTCAACTAAGAAAGAAGAATTTTTAAACAAAAAGATTAAGTTACTACAAAAAATACGCATTTTTATTAAAATTCAAGAGTTATAAACCAACTAGTTGAATATTCAAATAAAAAAGAAGAATTCTTAAACACAAAGATTAATTGCTACCAAAAGAAATACGAATTTTTAACTAAATTTATGTATTCTGAAATAAAGAGTTGAATTTTTAACTTAAAACATCAATTTTTGAACACGTAGAATAATTTTCTACCAAAAACATTCATCTTCTGTAAAAATTTCCTAAGAACGTTACCATATGAACTTTCAGGAAAAAAATTCTTTAAATTCTAAAAAGTATACGCTTGATGTTCTTTGATTGAGTATCCCTACACCCGTTAAAAACCGTAAGGTTTTAGACCCCCCCCCCCCCCTTCTATAAGGTGGTAACGCTGTTTATGGATGGTCCCTTATTGTCATTGTTAAACTAATTTTTTTTCAGAGGCAAACAAATATATCCTCGTGAATTGAGATCAATAGTCTTGCCTATCATAAGCCAGGATCATTGTCGAAAAACTTATAAAAACGTTTATACCATTGAAGACAAGGATATTTGTACTGGTGGGAAAGAATACAAAGGCACCTGTTTTGGTGATTCTGGAGGACCTGTAGTAATCAACGGCAAGTTGGCTGGTATTATGTCTTGGCAAGTAGAACCAATTTCCAGCCAAAAAAATCCCAATGTCTCTTCGAACCTGGCCTATCCTGCATATCGAAATTGGATAATTTCAACAATGAACCATCTTGAACACATGGCGCATCTATTTTCCTTCATTAGAAAATATAATACATCCAAAAAATGCTACCCACTAGTTTAAATACTTTCGATTAAAGGTCCTTTTCCTCAAAAGAATTCTCCACAATAATTTCTAGAATTTTGTATATTTTGTTTGTATGTTTATAATTATAAAAAGTAATCGTATTAAAATTGAATCAAATTCACTTTTGAAGAGGTCTTAATTTTCTTTTAGTGCGCAAAACTTCACATTGTATCGGAATAATACCTTTGCTTTGAGTTTTCTTATTTACTGTTTTTTTGTTACCGACTCAGATTGATGACAGATGTAGGCAAACAAATTTCTGTTTGCGTTTATAAAACAATCAAGATATGAAATTAAAGTCTAAAGCCTTTTATGATCACCACGAGTTTCCTTATGCAATTGGCCTTTAATTTATTGGGGAGGATTCTATTTCCGTCTAAGGCTTGAAAATGTTACGGATTATTCACAAAATTTGTCTAAGCGTTTGCGATTGTTTACACACTTTTTTATAAATCTTCCAAAGATATTTCATTATTCACATTCGTTATAAACGAAACCAGATGAGGAGTGTAAACAGAGTAACATTATAAAAACGAAACCGGCATTCATTCCCCACCAATGTAGTTTCTGTCTCTAAAAACATCTCATCTAAAATCGCGTAAAAAATGAGACAACTTCCCTTCAACCTTTTAATTCTCGGGGCCCTGTTATCTCTAGTGATAAGTGTTTTGTCAGAGAATTTCTCAGCGAATCTCCATTTTCGAAAAAAACGTCTGATTAATACAACACCACACAGCATTGTGACAATTGACAAGGCTCCATATATTGCTAGCTTAAGAAAAGATAACAATATCCATTGCAGTGTTGTTATACTGCACATGCATATTTTATTAACTGCTGCTCATTGCGTTGGCGAAGCTGGTGTCACATACAACATTTTGGCCGGTTCAAGCATTGCACATTATGGATCTTATCATTCTGTAAAAAATTTACAGAAATATTCTCACTATAATCATTCTAGTTACGAACACGATCTTGCTCTGCTCTATGTTATTCCTCCAATTGATTTGGTTCGTGGATTTAACCGAAAAATAGAGTTTTATAATGGTCCTCTACACCCAAATACTCTTGCCACTATCAGTGGCTGGGGATGCACAAACATAAATGGGTAAGTTGCGATAAATAAATTTATTTCTAGGAAATTTTTTTTTTTTACCACAGTCCACCTAGGGTGACCATCTCTCCGTATTTCTCAGCACATGTTCTCATTTTAGGGCTTGTGTTAATTGTCCATCAGGATTTTTTATTTTGTCCGGATTTTTCAAATAATAAATTTACAAGATTACTATTAAACATTTCTCCTATACGAAAAATATATTTGTGTGCATTTGTGATATTTATTAGAATGCATCAGGGTTTAAAAATAAAAATTGCGATTGTAAGCGTTAATAGAATTTAATAAGACAGTTAATTTGAAAAATGGGTTTGAAGAATCTCTTTTTTATTTAATCCTTTGTATTCTACTATTTCTAAGTTTTTCCTGTTTCCAGCTATTTTTCCATACTTTTTACTTTTTGTTTTAAACTTTTCTGTTATTCATACCTTGTCCTCTTTTTTCAACTTTTATGTCCCACTTTGTCCTTTGTTTTAAATAAATTTGTGTCTTACTTTGACCTCATTTTTCAAAGCTTTTTGTCCTACTCAAGTCCACATTCTCAATAGTGCCGCGTTCGGGATTGTAGGGGAAAAACGTTTCTCAGGAAGGGGTTTCCCCATCACTTTCACACTCTCGAGCACGCACGAATTTGGAAAGCCCTTTTCCAAATAGTACCTAGAGTTCGAAATCTCGGTAACTTAAATTTGGAGAAGGTAACAGAGTAAGTTACCAATCGTTACCGAGAATGTTTATTTTTATTCATTTTTTTACATTTTTATTTATTTTTTATTTATTATTTATTTTTGTTGTTGTTAAATAACGCTTATACGCAATGTACATAAACCTAAATAGTAATAAACATTGGAAGTTAAAATTATTTTCTAGTCTTATAAACACTAAACTCCCTAATTAAAAATCGAATTTTAGTGATTAATTATATAAATCCTTTTAAACATTAATTAAATTGTAGTTTAGAAATTTAATTTACTGGAATTTTTTAAATTAAAAAAACTAATACAGTCCCGCTATAATGGCCGCCATAGATGTACCCTGAATGGCCTTCGTACTATTTCGGGACTTTCCAAAATATAAAAACTCAGGGCCGTATGATGCATTTCTTTTGAAGTTTCGTCTAAAAAAATTGTTGTTTGTATTTTTGTCATTTTGGTTTGATAATATCAGTATGAACGTGAACATTTTTGTGCTCGAAAATCAAACTTGATCAATTTACTGATTTAAAGTATGTGCTTCGCAAACATTTTTCATGGCCAATAAAATTAAAAAATTCAAACTCTAAATCTAAATTGTTTTTACTCTGAAGTACTAAAAAGTAAAGTACTAATTAAGGCGCTTAAACTAAAACTCTTGAATTTTGAACTTTTCAGATTAAGGTTTGAAAGTTATTTAGTTCAAACGTTTTTTATTCCAATATTCAATAGCTTGAACATGTTCAAAGATTCAGATTCGATTTCAAAAATATCAATCTATGTTATCATTTTGAATGCTCTAAATTAAAGAATCAATCAATCAACTTTAGAATTACAATTTTTTTAATTATTTTAAGCAATTTTGAGCTAGAAACATTGAAAAATGAAAAATTAAAATTTTTTATCTAAACACTTCGTGATGTAGAAGTTAAATTATTTTCATTTCAATTAGTTAAAATATCATGGCAAAGCTTTAAAATTTTATTTCCAGATTTTGAGAAATCTGGAAGCTGTTTGAAATGTTTTCAAATATAAAATTATTTTTGAAAATTTTTCAGAATTTCTCAATATTTTAATAAAGAATAAATGTGAAACGATAAATATTTTTATGGAAAATTTTCACCTTCAAAATCTTTTAATTTTTAATTGTTCAAGTCTTCAAGTCTACATTTTGAATTTCTTTAAATTGAATATGTAAGCCCAGAAATAAAAATCTAAGAGGGAAAATTTGAAAATTAAGACATTCACAAATTACGCATTGTAAAGTTAATGGTGTATCATAATTGAAAAATATAGCAATTTAAAGAATTATTTTAAAACACCAGTTCACACCTGGTTACTCGTAATTATATGTTATAATAATTTTATACAACTCCAATCAAACTTGTACACAGTTTTTATTATCTGACTAATTCTAATAAAATTCTCCAAAGAAAAATAGTAAATTTGGAGAAGAAAAGTTAATTTTATTCCAAAAAAGACGAATTGCCAACCACTTTTGAACCAAATATAGAATAGATAAATGTTCAATTATGAAAGTAATTTTGCAACTAAAAAAGGAGTTTTTAACAAAACAGTTCAATTTCCAACCAACCTTAAAACCTATTTTTTAAACTTTTAACCAAAAACATGAATTTTTAAACAAAAATATTAATTTTCTACCTAAAAAAAGGAATTTTTAACAAAATTCAAGAATTCTCAAACAAAAATTTGAATTTTTAAGAAGGAAATTTTTATTTATTTATTTTAAGAAAATAGTTCAACTTTAAAACCTAGTAGTTAAATCTTCAACTAAAAATATTAATTTTTAAACAAAAAGGTTGATTTTCTAAAGAAAAAAAACGGTTTTAAACTAAAATCAAACCAAATAAAAAGTTGAATTCTCAAACAAAAACTTCAATACAACAAACAAAAACTTTCAATAGAAAGATTAATTTACCACCAAAAAAGATAAATTTTCAATAAAATTCAATACTTGTTAACCATAAAGTTGAATTTGCAAATAAAACATAAATTTCCAAACAAAAAGATTAGTTTTCCACAAGGAATAACTAATTTTTAACAAAGTTAAAGAATTTTCGACAAAAAGTTGAATTCTAAAACAAAAATTTAAATTTTCAACTCAAAATATAAATTTTTAAACACTACCAAAAAGCGATTTTTAAAATAAAATTAAAGAAGTTTTCACCAAACAGTTGAATTTTTAACTAAAAAGAAAAATTTTCGAACAAAACGATTAATTTAGTACCAAAAAAGATACATTTTTAATACAATTCAAAACTTGTCTACCAGAAAGTTGAATTTTTAAGAAGAAAATTTTTATTTGTTTATTTTAAGAATAAAGTTCAACTTTAAAACCTAGTTGTTAAATCTTTAACGAAAAATATAAATTTTTAAACACAAATGTTTGGACTTTCTAAAGAAAAAAAAACGATTTTAAACTAAAATCAAGAAGTCTAAAATCAAACCAAACAAAAAGTTGGATTCTCAAACAAAAACTTGAATTTTCAAGTAAATAAATTGTTTAAATAAACAGAATAATTTACTATAAAAAACGAATTTTTAATGAAATTCAAAGTCTTCAACCAAAAAGTTAAAGTTTCAAAGAAAAAAATTAATTTTTTAATAGAAAGAATAATTTATCACCAAAAAAGATAAAGTTTTATTTTTCAACTCAAAATATAAATGATTGATTAATAATGATTAATTCACTATTAAAGAACGATTCTGAACCAAACAGTTGAGTTTTCAACTAAAAAGAAAAAATTTTAAACTGAAAGGTAATTTTCTAACAAAACAGACGAATTTTTAATAAAATTCAAGATTTCTCTGCCGAAAAGTTGAAACTTCAGATAAAAAAATACATTTTTAAAAAGAAAGATTAATTTACCACCAAAAAAGACAAATTTTTAATAAAATTCAATACTTGTCAACCAGAAAATTGAATTTGCAAATAAAAACATAAATTTCTAAGCAAAAAGAATTATTTTCCACAAAGAAAAACTAATTTTTAACAAAGTTAAACAATTTACAACAAAGGTTGAATTCTCAAACAAAAATTTCAATTTTTAATTCAAAATATAAATTTTTAAACAGAAAGAATAATTTACTAACAAAAAGGCTAATTTTTAATAAAATTAAAAAGTTTTGAACCAAAAAGTTAAAATTTCAGATAAAAAAATAAGTTTTTCAACAGAAAGATTAATTTACCACCAAAAAAGATAAATTTTTAATAAAATTCAATACTTGTCAACCAGAAAATTGAATTTGCAGATAAAAGCATAAATTTCCAAACAAAAAAATTAATTTTACACAAAGAATAACTAATTTTTAACAGAGTTAAAAAATATTTACCAAAAAGTTAAATTCTCAAATAAAAATATAAATTTATAATCAAAAAGAATAATTCCCTACCAAAAAGCGATTTTTTTAAAAAATTAATGAATACTGAACCAAACAGTTGAATTTTCACCTAAAAAGAAAAATTTTTAAACAAAAAGATAAATTTACTACAAAAAAGACGAAATTTTAATAAAATTCAAGAGTTCTCTGCCAAAAAGTTGAAGTGTCAGAATAAAAAATACAATTTTCAATAGAAAGATTAATTTACTATTAAAAAAGATGAATTTTTAATCAAATATAAGAGTTCTTGACCAAAAAGCAAAATTGAAGATTCAACTAAACAAAATCAATTTTCAAAAAGAAAGATTTATCAACTACCAAAAAAGACGAATTTTTAATAAAACTCAAAAGTTCTCGACTAAAAAGTTGAAGTTTCAGACAAAAAAATTTATTTTTTAACAGAAAGATTAATTTACAAATAAAAAAGATAAATTTTTAATAAAATTTAATAGTTGTCTAGCAGAAAGGGGAATTTGCAAATAAAAACACAAATTTTTAAACAAAAAGATTAATTTTCCACAAAGAAGATCTAATTTTTAACAAAGTTCAAGAATTCTCAGCAAAAAGTTGAATTCTCAAACAAAAATTAAAATTTTTAACTCAAAAAGGACTAAAAAGGAAAATTGAAGTTCAACTAAACAAAATTAATTTTTAAACAGACAGATTAATTCACTACCAAAAAGACGAATTTTTAATAAAATTAAAGAATTCTGAACCAAACAGTTGAGTTTTCAACTAAAAAGAACATTTTTTAATAAAATTCAAGAATTCTCAACGGAAAAATTGAATTTGAAATTAAAGACATAAATTTTTAAACAAAAAGATTAATTTACTACAAAAAAAATTAATTTTTAATAAAATTTAATTATTCTGAAATAATAAGTTAAATTCTCAATCGAAAAAAGTCTTTTTTAACAAATAGATTAATTTACTACCAACAAGGAGGAACTTTGATTAAAATTCAAGAGTTATCAACTAAAAAGCTAAGTTGAAGTTTCAACTAAACAAAATTAATTTTTTAACAGAATGATTAATTTTCTACCAAAAACAATCATCATCTGAAATCTTCTCGCGGCATTATTGAGAAATCCGGTCATTTTTCGTAGTAAATTAATCTTTTTGTTTAAAAATTCATCTTTTTAGTTGAAAATTCAACTTTTCAGTTAAGAATTCTGGAATCTTATTAAAAATTCCACTTTTTTTTTAGAATTCTTTTACTTTGTTGAAAATTAGTTTTTCTTTTTGGAAAATTAAATTTTCGTTTGGAAATTTAAGTTTTTATTTGAAAATTAAACTTTCTGGTTGACAAGTATTGAATTTTATTAAAAATTTTATATTTTTTGTGGTAAATTAATCTTTCTGTTGAAAAATTTATTTTGTTATCTGAAACTTCAACTTTTTGGTTGAAAACTTTTGAATTTTATTAAAAATTCGTATTTTTTGGTAGTAAATAAATCTTTCTATTAAAAAATTAATTTTGTTTAGTTAAAGCTTCAACTTTACTTTTAGGTCAAGAACTCTTACATTTGTTTAAAAATTTATCTTTTTTGGTGGTAAATTAATCTTTCTGTTAAAAAATTTATTTTGTTATCTGAAACTTCAACTTTTTGGTTAAAAACTTTTGAATTTTATCAAAAATTCGTTTTTCTTGGTAGTAAATTAATCTTTCTCTTTAAAAAGTGTTCTTTTTAGTTGAAGATTCAACTGTTTGGTTCATAATTCTTTAAGTTTATTTAAAAAATCGCTTTTTGGTAGTGAATAATTCTTTCATTCGAAAAATTTATTTTTTATTTGAAAAATCAACTTTTTGGCTGAGAACTTTTGAAATTTATTAAAAATTCGTCTTTTTTGTGGTAAATTTATCTTTTTGTTTAAAAAGTTCTCTTTTTAGTTGAAAACGCAACTGTTTGGTTCAGAATTTTTTAATGTTATTAAAAAATTACTTTTTGGTAGTGAATTAATCTTTCTGTTTAAAATTTTATATTTTGAATTAAATAATAAAATGTTTGTTTGAGAATTCAAATTTTTGTTGAGAATTCTTTAACTTTGTTAAAAATTATATTTTCTTTGTGGAAAATTAATGTTTTCGTTTGGAGATTTAAGTTTTCATTTGCAAATTTAACTTTCTGGTTGACAAGTATGGAATTTTATTAAAAATTTTATATTTTTACTTTTGAATTTTATTAAAAATTCGTATTTTTTGGTAGTAAATTAATCTTTTGATTAAAAAATTAATTTTGTTTAGTTGAAACTTTAACTTTAATTTTAGGTCAAGAACTGTTACATTTGATTAAAATTTTTTTTTTTTGTGGTAAATTAATCTTTTTGTTTGAAAAATTTATTTTTTTATCTGAAACTTCCACTTGTTGGTTGAAAACTTTTGAATTTTATTAAAAATTCGTCTTTCTTGGTAGTAAATTAATCTTTCTCTTTGAAAAATTTTGTTTTTAGTTGAAGATTCAACTGTTTGGTTGATAATTCTTTAATTTCATTTTAAAAATCGCTTTTTGGTAGTGAATTAATCTTTCTGTTGCAAAATTTCTTTTTTGTCTGAAACTTCAACTTTTTGGCAGAGAACTTTTGAAATTTATTAAAAATTCGTCTTTTTTGTAGTAAATTTATCTTTTTGTTTAAAAAGTTCTCTTTTTAGTGGAAAACGCAACTGTTTGGTTCAGAATTTTTTAATGTTATTAAAAAATCGCTTTTTGGTAGTGAATTAATCTTTCTGTTTAAAATTTTATATTTTGAATTAAATAATAAAATGTTTGAGAATTCAAATTTTTGTTGAGAATTCTTTAACTTTGTTAAAAATTATATTTTCTTTGTGGAAAATTATTCTGTTTGTTTGTAAGTTTACGTTTTTATTTGCAAATTCAACATTCTGTTGAAAAATTAATTTTTTTATCTGAAGCTTTAAATTTTTGTTTGAAAAATTTGAATTTTTTTTTAAATTCGTCTTTTTGGCATTAAATTAATCTGTCTGTTTAAACTTTTTTTTTACTGAAAAATGTAACTTTTTGTTTTAGAATTTTTACATTTTATTAAGAATTCATCTTTTTTGATAAGTTAATCTTTCTGTTTACAAATGTAGGTTTTTGTTGAAAATTCTAGTTTTTGTCTGAGAATTCAATTTTTTGTTTGGTTTAATTTTAGAGTTCTTGATTTTAGTTCAAAATTGTTTTTTTCTCCTTTAGAAAATACACAATTTTTTTTTAGAAAATACAATTCTCAAACAAAAACTTGAATTTTCAATTAAAAACCTAAATTTGTAAACAGAAAGATTAACTGATAAAAAAACGAATTTTTTAATAAAATTCAGATAAAAAAATATATTTTTCAATAGAAAGAGTAATTTACCACCGAAAAAGATAAATTTTTAATAAAATTCAATACTTGTCAACCAGAAAGTTGAATTTGCAAATAAAAAGATAAATTTCCAAACAAAAAGATTAATTTTCCAAAATTCTCAACAAAAAGTTAAATTCCAAAAAAAAGTTTAAATTTTTAACTCAAAATATAAATTTTTAAACAGAAAGATTAATTTACTATTAAAATAGATGAATTTTAATCAAATTTAAGAGTTCCTGACCAAAAAGCAAAGTTGAAGTTTCAGCTAAACAAAATTAATTTTTAAACAGATTTAATAATTTACTACCAAAAAGCTATTTTTTAATAAAATTAAAGAATTCTGAACCAAAAAGTTGAATTATTAACTAAAAATAACCATTTTAAACAAAAAGATAAATTTACTACAAAAAAGACGAATTTTTAATAAAATTCAAGACTTGTCAACCAGAAAGTTGAATTTTCAAATAAAACATAAATTTCCAAACAAAAAGATTAATTTTTCACAAAGAAGAACTAATTTTTAACAAAGTTAAGGAATTCTCAACAAAAAGATGAATTCTAAAACAAAAATTTAAATTTTCAACTTAAAATATAAATTTTCAAACAGAAAGACTAATTCACTACCAAAAAGCGATTTTCTCATAAAATTAAAGAATTCTGAACTAAACATATAAATGTTCAACTAAAAAGAAAAAATATTAAACAAAAAGATAAATTTACTACAAAAATTACGAATTTTTAATCAAATTTAAGAGTTCAATGCCAAAAAATGAAGTTTCAGATGAAAAAATAAATTTTTTAACAGAAAGATTAATTTACTATTAAAAAAGATGAATTTTTAATCAAATATAAGAGTTCTTGACTAAAAAGCAAAATTGAAGATTCAACTAAACAAAATTAATTTTCAAAAAGAAAGATTTATTAACTACCAAAAAAGACGAATTTTTAATATATTTCAAAAGTTTTCAACCAAAAAGTTGTAGTTTCAGATGAAAAAATAAATTTTTCAACAAAAAGATTAAATTACCACCAAAAAAGATAAATTTTTAATAAAAATCAATACTTGTCTACTATAAATTTGAATTTGCAAATAAGACCTAAATTTCTAAACAAAAATATTAATTTTCCACAAAGAAAATCTAATTTTTAACAAAGTTAACGAATTTCAACAAAAAGTTGATTTCGCAAACAAAAATTTGAATTTTCAACGCAAAATATAAATTTTTAAACAGAAAGATTAATTTACTACCAAAAAGACTAATTTTTAATAAAACTCAAAAGTTTTGAACCAAAAAGTTGAAGTTTCAAATAAAAAATAAATTTTTCAACAGAAAGAATAATTTACCACCAAAAAAAATTAATTTTTAATAAAATTTAATAGTTGTCAAGCAGAAAGTTGAATTTGCAAATAAACAATAAATTTCCAAACAAAAAAATTAATTTTTCACAAAGAAAAACTAAATTTTAACAAAGTTAAAAAATTCTCAACAAAAAGTTGAATTCGCAAACAAAAATTTGAATTTTCAACGCAAAATATAAATTTTTAAACAGAAAGATTAATTTACTACCAAAAAGACTAATTTTTAATAAAACTCAAAAGTTTTGAACCAAAAAGTTGAAGTTTCAAATAAAAAATAAATTTTTCAACAGAAAGAATAATTTACCACCAAAAAAAATTAATTTTTAATAAAATTTAATAGTTGTCAAGCAGAAAGTTGAATTTGCAAATAAACAATAAATTTCCAAACAAAAAAATTAATTTTTCACAAAGAAAAACTAAATTTTAACAAAGTTAAAAAATTCTCAACAAAAAGTTGAATTCGCAAACAAAAATTTGAATTTTCAACGCAAAATATAAATTTTTAAACAGAAAGATTAATTCACTACCAAAAAGCGATTTTTAAACAAAATTAAAGAATTCTGAACCAAACAGGTAAATTTTCAAATAAAAAAACTGTTTAAACAAACAGATTAATTTACTGCTAAAAAATACGAATTTTTAAATAAAATTCAAAGTTTTCTACCAATAAGTTCAAGATTCAGATAAAAAAATTAAATTTTCAACAGAAAGATTAATTTACCACCAAAAAAGATGAATTTTTAATAAAATTCAACACTTGTCAACCAGAAAGTTGAATTTGCAAATAAAGCCTAAACTTCCAAACAAAAAAATTCATTTTCTACAAAGAAAAACTAATTTTTAACAAATTCATAACGAAAAGTAGAATTCTCAAACGAAAATTTTAATTTTTAACTTAAAATTTAAATTTTGAAACAGCAAGATTAATTTACTACCAAAAAGACGAATTTTTAATCAAATTCAAAAGTTTTCAAACAAAAAGTTGATGCTTCAGATAAAAAAATCAATTTTTCAACAGAAAGATTAAATAACTATCAAAAAGCGATTTTTAAATGAAATTAAACAATTCTGAACCAAACAGTTGAATTATCAACTAAAAATAACAATTTTGAACAAAGAGATAAATTCACTACCAAAAAGTACGATTTTTAATAAAATTAAAGAATTCTGAACCAAACAGTTGAATTTTCAACTAAAAAGAACATTTTTTAATAAAAATCAAAAATTCTCAACGGAAAAATTGTATTTGAAATTAAAGAAGTAAATTTTTAAACAGAAAGATTAAATTATTAAAAAAGACGAATTTTTAATAAGTTTCCAGAATTCTTAACTAAAAAGTTGAATTTTCAACTAAAAAGATGATTTTTTAAACAAAAAAATTAATTTACTACCAAAAGAACCAATTTTTAACAAAATTTAATTATTCTGAAATAATAAGTTAAATTCTCAACTGAAAAAAAAGAATTTTTTAACAAATAGATCAATTTACTACCAACAAGGAGGAAATTTTAGTAAAATTCAAGAGTTATCAATTAAAAAGCTAAGTTGAAGTTTCAACTAAACAAAATGAATTTTTAAACAGTAAGATTAATTTTCTACTAAAAACAATCATCATCTGTAATCTTCTCGCAGCATTATTAAGAAAGCCCTGTCCGAATTTCGCGCTAGTAGGGGAGAGCGCAGGTGTGGGGGTAGAAGCCGAGATCAAATTAGGATTAACGGCACTATTGAGAGCAACACTTTTAGGAGCGGTACTACTAAGGACGGTATTATTGAGAGCGGCGCCATTGAGAGCGGCACTACTGAGAACGGCACTATTGAGAGCGTCTCTATTGATCGACAAAACTGTACTACTGTCCCAAATGTACTATATTTCCCCTAACTTGAATTTCAATGTGCAAACAATACTTTTCTTTCAAATAATATTCCTATGCTACATCATCCTATATAACTCCCAATAAAGGAAAATTTGAAAATATCAGTTTTTTCAAATCTAAAAACTAAAGGTTCTTGTTTTTCACTATTTCAGACGAACACTTATGTTTTCTAAGGAACTTCGGCAAATATCTGTACCCATTCTAAGTCCCTACTATTGCCACAACGCCCATGAAAGAGTGAATCCAAATAGTGATGAGCATTTTTGTATTGCTGATGAATTTGAAAAGCAAGGAAGTTGCTATGGTGATACTGGAGGTCCAGTCGTTATTGATGGAAAATTGGCTGGGATATTGTCTTGGCCACCAAGAGCAAATAAAAACCTTCCTGACATTGCTATTAACTTAGCTCATGCTGCATATCGAGAATGGATCACAACAACAAAGGATCACCTTCTAGCAATTGGTGGCTAATCTTAAAAACCCCTATGAAATTATGTAATGATATTGAAAATTAAATAATTTAGGGAATAAATATCGTGAAAATATCACTTTAATGGCAAACTTTTGTTATTTGTTGTTCATTTTTAACTCATGGACGATAAGACTCTTATCAAGTAATACATTGTGCTAAGAATTGCTCATGTTTCCCGCAAAGGAAAAGTCTACAAAACTAGTTAAAAGTATAGTCATAAAATGAGGTCATCTTTGAGCACTTTGAAGAAAGATAAATAGAATAAACGAAACCTCTGCTCTATTAATTGCCAAAAAATTTTGAAATTTTTTTATAATGTTGATATTTGGTTTAAAACTCTTTTGATGGTTGATTAGTTTCGTCAAATTACTTTTTCTGTTGGAAGAAAAATATCTAGAAATTATTTCGTTTTAAATTTATTTTATGAATGTTCTAATGAAATACTGAAACCATACACTCTGTCGGGCCTGTTTGGCTATTGTTAATTAAAAATAATATAAAAATTAAAACGATTCTGGTTAATAGATACAAAAAAGTTGATAGGAATCGATTTTTAAAACGTAGAATTAGAAACAAAGAAATCAGTAAAGGGTTTCAAACTTGTTGGGAAATCTTTTTTCTAATTGAAAAGTAAAATATCATTTGGGGAAGAACTAAAAAATTGCATATTTTACCCCAAAGTAGTTTGAGATGTTAATTATTAAGATGAGCTCGAAAATATTCGAAAATTGACTTTTCAAGGTTAATTCGAAAAACTAGTTTTCAAATTGCCAAAAGAACAATTATTTCGACGGCCGCTAACAATAAGGTTCTATCTCAGCGGTCAAAGCAACACGGTTCTATCTTGATCAAGATTCAAAAAGGTACTATCTCGTCGGCCAATTCAAAAAGATTCTATCTTAGCGTTCCGTGCAATAAGGTTCTATCTGAGCCGTCGGAATAATAACGGAACGCTGAGATAGAACCTTTCTGCATCGGGCGCCGAGATAGAACCTTTTAGCATCAGCCGCCGAGATAGAACCTTTTTAAATTGGCCGACGAGATAGTACCTTGCTGCTTTGATCGCTGAGATAAAACCTTATTGCTAGCGAACGTCGATTTGTCATTTTGCGAACTTGAAAATGGGTAGGGTGCGACTGGACTTCCCCCTTCCCTTTTCCAGTTCGAGAAATTACAATTTTTAATAAAATTAAATGTTATAAATATTTGTAAATTTGAAAAGAAAATTTATTAAACGTGTATGATAATTTTAATGTTAATCATACCAATTGTTAATTTTTACCATACTCATATTTAAAATTATTAACATTTTGTGAAATTCATGAATTTCATATTTATAATTTTTTTTGTGTGTTTTTTAATAAAATTCAAAAATTCTGAAACAAACAGTTGAGTTTTCAAATAAAAAAAATTGTAAACAAAAAGATAAATTTACTACAAAAAAGACGAATTTTCAATCAAATTCAAGAGTTCAATCAAATTCAAGTTTCAACTAAATAACATTAATTTTTAAACCAAAAGATTAATTTACTACCAAAAAAGACAAATTTGTAATAAAATTTAAAAGTTTTCAATCAAAAAGTTCCAAGCAAAAAATTTAATTTTCCACAAAGGAAAACTACTTTTTTACAAAGTTAAAGAATTCTCAACAAAAAAGTTGAATTCTCAAACAAAAACTTAAATTTTTAACTCAAAATATAAATTTTCAAACAGAAAGATTAATTGACAACCAAAAAGCGATTTTTCAATAAAATTAAAGAATTCTGAACCAAACAGTTGAATTTGCAACTAAAAAGAACATTTTTGAATAAAATTCGAAAGTTATCTGCCAAAAAGTTGAAGTTTCAGATGAAAAAATATATTTTTAAACAGAAAGATTAATTTACTATTAAAAAAGAATAATTTTTAATAAAATCTAAAAGTTTTAATTCAAAAATGTCTAAACAAAAAGATTAATTTTCCACAAATAAAAACTAATTTTTAACAAAGTTAAAGAATTCTGAACAAAAAGTTGAATTCTCAACCAAAAATGTAAATTTTTAACTCTAAATATAAATTTTCAAAGAGAAAGATTAATTTACCACCAAAAATCGATTTTTTAATAAAATTAAAGAATTCTGAACCAAATAGTTAAATTTTCAACTAAAAAAAAAATTTTTAAATAAAATTTAAGAGTTCTCTGCCAAAAAGTTGAAGTTTTATACGAAAAAATATATTCTTTAAGAGAAAGATTAATTTACTGTTAAAAAAGATGAATTTTTAATCAAATATAAAAGTTCTTGACCAAAAAGCAAAATTGAAGTTCCAACTAAACAAAATTAATTTTTAATCAGAAAGATTAAGTTACTACCAAAAAAGACGAATTTTTAATCAAATTTAAAAGTTTTAAATCAAAAAGTTCCAAACAAAAAGATTAATTTTCCACAAAGAAGAACTATTTTTTAACAAAGTTAAAGAATTTTCAACAAAAATTTAAGCGATTTAAAATTCATTAAACATGTTAATAATTTTGATGTTAACAATAACAGATTTTAATTTTTACTATTCTCATATTTAAAATTATTAACATTTTTTGAAATTCATCAATTCCATATTTATAAATTTTATTCTTGTTGTGTTTTTTAGAAAAACTATAATTTTCTTCAAGAAAACTATAAAACTGAGTATAATCTGATTGTAATTCTGTAGAAACCCTAAAGCTCTAAAAAGAAATTACTTATTAAACAACAGTTTCTAAATTATTTTTGCATTATTTTTGAATTTCCAAATTGAATTTTCAAGATCAATTCGAAAAACTAGTTGTCAAATTGCAAAAAGAACAATTATTGGTCATTTTTCGAACTGGAAAATGGGTCGGGTGGGACTGGAATTCCCCCTTCCCTTTTCCAGCTCGAGAAATTACAAATTTTAATAAAATAAAATGTTATAAATATTTGTAAACTTGGAATTAAACAAAATTCATTAAACGTCTATGATAATTTTGATGTTAATCATAACAGGTTTTAATTTTTACTATTCTCATATTTAAAATTATTAACATTTTGTGAAATTCATCAATTTCATATTTATAAAATTTATTCTTTTTTGTTTTTTTTAATGAAACTCAAAAATTCTGAACTAAACAGTTAAATTTTTAACTAAAAAGAAAAACTTTTAAACAAAAAGATTAATGTTCAACAACAGAATATAAATTTTAAAACAAAAAGATTAAGTTACTACCAAAAAGACGAATTTTTATTGAAATTCAAAAGTTTTCAACCAAAAAGTTGAAGTTTCAGATAAAAAAATAAATTTTTCAACAGAAAGATTAATTTACCACCAAAAAAAAATAAATTTTTAATAAAATATAATACTTTTTGATCAGAAAGTTTAATTTGCAAATAGAAACATAAAATTCCAAACAAAAATAGTAATTTTCTACAATGAAAAATTAATTTTTAACAAACTTAAAGAATTCTCAACAAAAAGTTGAACTCTTAAACAAAAATTTAAATTTTTAACTTAAAATATAAATTTTTAAACATAAAGATTAATTCACTACCAAAAAGCGATTTCCTAATAAAATTAAAGAATTCTGAACCAAACAATGGAATTTTCAACTAAAAAGAAAATTTTTTTAACAAAAAGATTAATTTACCACGAAAAAAGACACATTTTTATTAAAATTCAATACTTGTCAACCATAAAGTTGAATTTGCAAATAAAACGATAAATTTGCAAACAAAAACATTAATTTTCCACAAAGACAAACTAATTTTTAACAAAGTTAAAGAAGTCTCAACAAAAAGTTGAATTCTCAAACAAAAATTCAATTTTTCAGCTTAAAATATAAATTTTCAAACAGAAAGATTATTTCTCTACCAAAAAACGATTTTTTAATTAAATTAATGAATTCTGAGCCAAACAGTTGAATTTTTAACTAAAAAGACAACATTTTAAACAAAAAGATAAATTTACTACAAAAAAACAAATTTTTAAAAAATGTCAAGACTTGTCAACCAGAAAGTTGAATTTGCAAAAAAAACATAAATTTTCAAACAAAAAGATCAATTTTCCACAAAGAAAAACTAATTTTTAACAAAGTTAAAGAATTCTCAACAAAAACTTGAATTCTCAAAAAAATTTAACTTTTCTAATCAAAATATAAATTTTCTAACCAAAAAGCGATTTTTAAATAAAATTACAGAATTCTGAACGAAACAGTTTAATTTTTAACTAAAAAGACAAACTTTTAAACAAAAAGATAAATTTACTACAAAAAAGACAAATTTTTAATAAAATTCAAGAGTTCTCTGCCAAAAAGTTGAAGCTCCTGATGAAAAAATAAATTTTTTAACAGAAAGATTAATTAACTATTAAAAAAGTTCAATTTTTAATCAAATTTAGGAGTTCTCTGGCAAAAAGTTGAATATTCAGATGAAAAAATAAATTTTTCAACAGAAAGATTAAATTAACACCAAAAAAGATAAATTTTTAATAAAATTTAGCACTTATCAACCAGACAGTTGAATTTGCAAATGAAAACATAAATTTCCAAGCCAAAGATTAATTTTACACAAAAAAAAACTAATTTTTAACAAAGTTAATGAATTCTTAACAAAAAGTTGAATCCTCAAACAAAAATTTAAATTTTCAACTCAAAATGTAAATTTTAAAACAGAAAAATTAATTCACTACCAAAAAGCGATTTTCTAATAAAATTAAAGAATTCTGAACCAACCAGTTAAATTTTTAACTAAAAAGAAAAATTTGTTAACAAAAAGATAAATTTACTACGAAAAAAAATACGTATTTTTAATAAAATTTAAAAGTTTTCTACCAAAAAGTTGAAGTGTCAGATAAAAAAATAACTTTTTCAACAGAACGATTAATATACCACAAAAAAAAATTTTTTAATAAAGTTCAATACTTGTTAACCAGAAAGTTGAATTTGCAAATAAAAACATAAATTTTTAAACAAAAAGATTAGTTTTCTAGAAAGAAAAACTAATTTTTAACAAATTGAAAGAATTCTCAACAAAAAGTTGATTTCTCAAACAAAAATTGTAATTTTCAACTGAAAATACACATTTTCAAACAGAAAGATTAATTCACTACCAAAAAACGATTTTTAAATAAAATTAAAGAATTCTGAACCAGACAGTTGAATTTTCAACTAAAAAGAAAATTTTTAAACAAAAAGATAAATTAACTACAAAAAAGACGAATTTTTAATAAAATTCAAGATTTCTCTGCCAAAAAGTTGAAGTTTCAGCTGAGAAAGATGAATTTTTAAACAAGAAGTTTAATTTACTATTAAAAAAGATAAATTTTTTTAGAAAATTTAAAAGTTTTTAACCAAAAAGGTGAAGTTTCAGAAAAAAATCAATTTTTCAACAGAAAGATTAAATTACCACCAAAAAAGATAACTTTTCAATAAAATTCAACACTAGTCAATCAGACAGTTAAATTTGCAAATAAAAACCTAAATTTTCAAGCCAAAGATTAATTTTTTACAAAGAAAAACTAATGTTTAACAAAGTTAATAAATTCTCAACAAAAAGTTAAATTCTCAAACAAAAATTTAAATTTTCTACTCAAAATATAAATTTTTAAACAAGAAGATTAATTCACTACCAAAAAGCGATTTTTTTTTAAATTAAAAAATTCTGAACCAAACAGTTGAATTTTCAACTAAAAAGAAACATTTTAAAACAAAAAGATAAATTTACTACAAAAAAAAACCAATTTTTTAATAAAATTCAAGAGTTCTTTGGCAAAAAGTTGATGTTTCAGATAAAAAAATAAATTTTTCAACAGAAAGATTAATTTACCACCAAAAAAGATAAATTTTTAATAAAATTTTACAGTTCTTGACCAAAAAGCAAAATTAAAGTTTCAACTAAACAAAATTAATTTTTAAACAGTCATTTGTCCAATAGGAAAATGGGTAGAGTGGCATTGTACTTCCCCCTTCCTTTTTCCAGCTCAAAAAATTACAATTTTTAATGAAATAAATTCTTATAAATATTCGTAAATTTGGAATGAAACAAAATTCATTAAAAGTGCGTGATAATTTTAATGTTAATCATAAGAGTTTTTAATTTTTACTATTCTAATATTTAAAATTGTTAACATTTTCTGAAATTCGTCAATTTCATATTTATCAATGTTATTTTCTTTGTTGTGTTTTTTATAAGAAACATAATTTTCTGGAAAAAAAACTATAAAACTGAGTATAATCTTATTGTAATTCCGTACAAAATCTGAAACTCTAAAAAGAAATTACTTACTAAACAACAATTTCTAAATTATTTTTGCATTTTTTTTTTTTGATTTCAAGGTAAATTCAAAACAAATTTATCAATGTAAAAACAATTGTTTGAACAAAATTAGTCCTATTATTTTTTTTTCAGAAAAATATTATTTAAAAAAATGTATAAAGCTACAAAAATTACCGTTTAAAAAACGAATCAAGACTTTCCAATTTATCAACTAACCAAATTTAATTTAACATATAATATTAATCTTAATGATAACAATTTTTACTATGCTAATATTTCAAATATTTCTAATATTTCTCCTTATATTGTTCCGTTCTGAAATATAATTTAGAAATAAAACAAACAAATGTTACATAAAATTTTATTTACACTTTTTTGCACACAAAAAATGAAAGTGAGTATAAAGTGATAAAAATTCTATAAAAAACCTGAATTCAAGTTTTTTAAGATTATTTTTGTGTTTTATTCAGAAAAAGACAAATTTAAAAAAATTATAAAGCTGGGAAAAATTTTTGATCAAATAAAATTTTATGAAAATTTATAATTTATTAATAAAACAAAATTACAGGTTGAAACAAAGAAACATAAAAGAAGAAAAAAATTAAATAAATGATAATTAAAAAAAAAATATATCTTGAAGGTAAGAAGAAAAAATTATTACAACACTGAAATAACACGCTAGAATTTTAAGTAAAAAATAAATTCCACTTTTTATAACTGTATTAAAAAATGAATATTTGAACAAATCTTTTTATTATGACGTATATTTGACTCTTTAGGATTTGTTTTTCTTCTTTTTAGAAAAATATAAATTTTTGTAAAACTTTTATAAAAGTTAGCATAATGTGAATAATTGCATAAAATCTCCGAAACGTTGAAAATGACCCGTAATTGAAAAAAATATTGTTTTTTTTTAATACCAATGTTCTTTGGCCTCCCCCACTGATTATTTACTTTTGGTCTAGAAATAAGGTTTTTCAACGGATTTTAAACCATTAACAAAAAAATTCTGGAATCGACTACAAAATTCAAAATTGAGTTGATTGAATTGATTGAAAATTTTAACTTTTATCAAAGTTAAAAATGATGCAAATTAGAATTATTATCGTTTATACTTTGAAATTTTATTCCGTTACTAAAGTAATTTTTTTATTGTTAAAAATAATTTTTATAAATTATTTACTGATTAGAAAGTAAAATACATTCAAAAAACAATCCCACTAGAACGCGTTTAATTGTATTACGATATTATATTGTAATTTAAATGCTTTTGATTAAAGGTATACTTTTCCTCAAAAAAATTCTTTACAATAATCTCTAGATATTTTATATTTTGTTGGCCTTTCTATAATTTTAAAATTAATTTTATTAATATTGAATCAATTTTAATTTTAGAAACGTCTTAATTTTCTTTTCGTGGTTCTTTTTTTAACAATAACTAAAATATTTGTTTCTAAAGTTACAGAAAATTTGTGATCAAAAAAATAATATTTAATATTAATATTTATTTTTTTTAAATTTTATAAAAATGTAGCTTATTTCATATTTCGAATAAAAAATGTAGAAACCTTAAAAATGTTTAAAGGTTCCAAATAAGAACAAAATTTTTCCTATGATTTCCAAGAAAAGTTAAAATGTTTCTCTTTTTTAAAAAATTTTTCTCTTAAGAGATGATGTATAAAGATTTCAATACATTTTAAAATATATCCAAAATAATTATAAAATAATCTCGAACATTTTAGAAGACATTTCAAATTTTAGAAATAATTTCAAGATTAATTAAAAATTTCAAATTATAATAAAAAGTTAAAAACAAAATATAAATTCTTCAAAATGGCGACATAAAGTTATGAAACTTTTTAAGAATTTTGAGACGTTTCAAGAATATAAAAAATTCAAATAATTTTGTATTTTGTAAACTAATTTTATAGAATCTGGAAGATTTTAAGGCAGTTTTAAAGAAAATATACATTTTTTAGAGTTTGCACAACAAATTCAAAAACTTTTTTAAAATTTTGAAAGGTATTAACAGAAAATAATAAATTTTTTTAAGATTCCTAGGAAACCCTACATTATTTTTTAAACAATTTTTAAAGTTTTGCAGCATTTCAAAAAAGTAATTTATTATTTATTATTATTTAAGAATATATTAAAAAATGTATGAAGAATTTCAAAACTAATTAAAAAATATTTCAAAAAATCAAAACCAAAATATAGATTCTTAAATATTTCAAAATAAAATGTTGGAGCTTTTAAACGATTTTGAAAGCTTTCAAGAAGACAAACCAAAATTTTATTAAGATTCCTAGGAAAATATTTAAAAATATTTTTTTTTAAATAATTTTATGAGAATATTTTAAAATACTTAAAAAGTTTAGGGCTATTTTTTTAGTTTTGCAGAACATTTTGAAAAGGCAAGGAAAAATTCAAATTATTTTGAAAAATATTTAGACAGTATAAATGTTTTTAAATATTGAATCAATTTTAATTTTAGGAACGTCTTAATTTTTTTCGGTGATTCTTTTTTTTTTAATACAAAATTTTAACAGAAAGATTAATTTACTATTAAAAACGATAAATTTTTAATCAAATTTAAGAGTTCTTGACCAAAAAGCAAAATTGAAATTTCAACTAAACAAAATTAATTTTTAAACAGAAAGATTATTTTATCACCCAAAAAAAAAATTTAATAAAATTCAATACTTGTCAACCAGAAAGTTAAATTTGCAAATAAAAACATAAACTTCCAAACAAAAAGATCAATTTTCTATAATGAAAAACTAATATTTAACAAAGTTAAAGAATTCTCAACCAAAAGTTGAAAACTCAAACAAAAATTTAAATTTTTAACTCAAAAAATAAATTTTCAAACAGAAAGATTAATTCACTGCCAAAAAGCAATTTTTTTAATAAAATTAAATAATTCTGAACCAAATAGTTGAATTTTCAACTAAAAAGAAAAATTTTAAACAAAAAGATAAATTTACTACAAAAAAGACAAATTTTTAATAAATGTCAATACTTGTCAACCAGAAAGTTGAATTTGCAAATAAACACATAAATTTCAACAACAAAAAATAATTTTCAACAAAGAAAAACTAATTTTTAACAAAGTTGAAGAATTCTGCACAAAAAGTTGAATTCTCAAAAAAAAATTTTAATTTTTGACTTAAAATATTAATTATTATTCAGAAAGATTAATTCACTACAAAAAAGCGAGTTTTTAATTAAATTAAAGAATTCTGAACCAAACAGTTGAAGTTTCAACTAAAAAGAAAAATTTCTAAACAGAAAGATTAATTTACTACCAAAAAAAGGATTTTTTTAATAAAATTCAAAATTTCTCTGCCACAAAAGTTAAAGTTTCAGATAAAAAAATTAATTTTTCAACAGAAAAATTAATTTACTGCTAAAAAAGAAGATTTTTTAATAAAATTCAAAAGTTTTCAACCAAAATTTTGAATTGAAAATAAATTTTTCAATAGAAAGAGTAATTTACCACAGAAAAAGATAAATTTTTAATAAAAAATTCAATACTTATGAATCAGAAAGTTGAATTTTCAAATAAAAACATAAATATACAAGCAAAAAAATTAATTTTCCACCAAGAAAAACTAATTTTGAACAAAGTTAAAGAATTCTCAACAAAAAGTTGAATTCTTAAACAAAAATTTACATTTTCAACTTAAACAATAAATTTTTAAACAGAAAGAATAATTCACTACAAAAAAGCGAGTTTTTAATTAAATTAAAGAATTCTGAACAAAACAGTTGAATTTTTAACTAAAAAGAAAATTTTTTAAACAAAAAGATAAATTACTACAAAAAAGAAAATTTTTTAATAAAACTCAAAAGTTCCCTGCCTAAAAGTTAAAGTTCCAGATAAAAAAATAAATTTTTCAACAAAAAGATTAATTTACTATTTAAAAAAATGAAGTTTTATTCAAATTTAAAAGTTCTTGACCAAAAAGCAAAAATTAAAGTTTCAACTAAACAAAATTAATTTTTCAACAAAAAGATTAATGTACCGAAAAAAGATAAATTTTTAATAAAATTCAATACTTGTGAACCAGAAAGTTGAATTCTCAAACAAAAATTTACATCGTCAACTCAAAATATAAATTTTCAAACAGAAAGAATAATTTACTACCAAAAAGTGATTTTTTAATAAAAAAAAAAAGAATTCTGAACGAAAAAGTTAAATTTTCAACTAAAGAGACATTTAAAAAAATATAAATTTACTACAAAAAAGACGAATTTTTAATAAAATTCAAGAGTTCTCTGACAAAAATTTGAAGTTTCAGATAAAAAAATAAATTTTTCAACAGAAAGATTAATTTACTACTAAAAAAGACGAATTTTTAATAAAATTTAAGAGTTCTCAACGGAAAAATTGAATTTTAAATTAAAGACATAAATTTTTAAACAGAAAGATTAAATTACCAAAAATAACGAATTTTTAATAATTTTCCAGAATTCTTAACTGAAAAGTTGAATTTTTAACTAAAAAGATGACTTTTTAAACAAAAAGATTAATTTACTTCAAAAAAAAAGAATTTTTAACAAAATTCAAAAGTTTTTAACCAAGAAGTTGAAGTTTCAGATGAAAAAATTAATTTTTCAACAGAAAAATTAATTTACCACCAAAAAAAAATTTTTTTAAATAAAATTCAATGATTGTCAACCAGAAAGTTGAATTTTCAAAAAGAAACATAAATTTCCAAATAAAATTATTAATTTTCCACAGAGAAAAACTAATTTTTAACAAAGTTAAAGATTTCTCAACAAAAGTTTAACTCTGAAACAAAAATTTTAATTTTTAACTCAAAATATTAATTTTTAAATAGAAAGAATAATTCACTACCAAAAAGCGATTTTTTAATTAAAAAAAAAATTCTGAACCAAACAGTTTAATTTTCAACTAAAAAGAAAAATTTGTTAACAAAAAGATATATTTGCTACAAAAAAGACGAATTTTTAATAAAATTCAAGAGTTCTCTTCCAAAAAGTTGAAGTTTTAACTAAACAAAATTAATTTTTAAACAGAAAGATTAAATATTTCAAAATAAAATGTTGGATCTTTTAAACGATTTTGAAATTTTTCAATAAGATAAACACAAAATTTTATTAAGATTCCTAGGAAAATATTAAACAATATTTTTTTTAAATTAATTTTATGAGAATATTTCAAAAGACTTGAAAAGTTTAGGGCCATTTTTTTTATTTTTGGAGAACATTTTAAAAAAGCAAGGAAAAATGAAAATTATTTTGAAAGACATTTAGATAGTATAAAAGTTTTTTAAAATATTTAAAAATCATTTTAAAAATTTCAGAAAATGTAATTTTCTAATAACTAAGCTTTTTAAGAATTTCGGAAAGTTTCTAGAGAATAAGAAATTTTCTTAAAATTCCTAAACATTCTTAAAATGAATGTTGTTTTTCTAAATTTATTCTTAAAGACAATATAATTAGATTTGAAAACATTTCAAAGGTTTGCTGAAAATGGGGCGACTGAAAAATCCCGAAAAAGAAAATTCTCTACACCCTAAAATTCCTGAATAAGAAAATATTAGAAATAGAATATTAGAAAAAATTTAGAAAATTCCAGAATAATAAAATTCCTGACAGTTTATAATATTCCTGAATTTAAAAATTCCAGAATATAAACAATTAGAAAACTGTTTAAATTTTGTAATCATGGAATTTTCATGTGCTGGCAATTTTGCAATTTCAGATATTTCATAATGTCGAAAAAAAAATTAGATAAAATTCGAGTCGTTTGAAAAGAAATATAATTTAGGTTGTTTAAAAATTTTATACAAAAAAAAGTACTTCGAAATTTTTAAATAAATAAAATTTAAACAAATCTAAAATCAAATTAAAATTAATAAATATAATTATTCATATTAATAATAATAATAAAAAAAATGTAACATAATATTATTAGTATTATTGCTTGACAAGAAGACTACAATGAAATCAGTGTTTCCTCACGCCTACACAAGAACTGAACATGAAGATTATACCTGTCACAATTTGATTATCATGATTCATGCTTCACGGGATCGTCAGGCGCGAGTATTTCAATGTCGAATATAAATTCAATACTGAAAATAAAAAATAGAAATTTTTCAACACTTATTTTCAAGATGGTTCAAATGGAAATTAATTACTAGGACACTTCAAATTATTTTAATTTGCCCACATTCAATTATCGTAAACTGCATAATTAAAATTGACATATTGACACGATTTTCCTTCTAATATGATTAAATTTTGAAACCTAATTGAACTTTGGTAATCTCAACACAGAATTTTTCGACTTATAATAAATATAATAGTGACAACTATTTAATTAAAGTTAAATCTGAAATATATTGACTTATAATTTGACTAATGCATTTTTGGTTTAAAATTTATCTATTTTGGTTAAAGATTTAACATTTTAGTTAAAAATAGAATTATTTGGTTGAAAATTAGTTTTTTTATTTATAATTAATTTTTGAACTAAAATTTAAATATTCCATTTTTAATTATAAATTTATATTTTTTATTTGAAATTTTAACAAATTGGTTAAAAATTCATCTACTTATGAGTTAAAATTTTTTGTTGAGTACTTGAGCATTCCATATTGAAATTAATATGATACCTAAATAAAATTGAAAAAATGTAGTTCAAAATTCGATTTTTTGCCTAGTTGAAAATTTATTTTTTTAAGTGAAAATTCAACAATTCTATTTTTCGTTGAAAATTTAATTACTGCATTCAAAATTAAACTACATACTTTGTTAAAATTTAATTTTTCTTGTTAAAAATGACTAATTTTAGTTTTTTGTTATAAAAATTAACTTTTTTCGCAAAAAATGTAACTGTTTCATTTTTTGCGAAAATATTTCTTTCTTAGTTGAAAATTAATGCATTTTGTTAAAAGTCCTTTTTTTGTAGAAAATTAAAAATCTTGCTGGAAAATTCTTCTTTTTGGTTGAATATGGAACTATTTTGTTAAAAATTTTAACTATTTTGGTGAAATTTTTTTTCTTTCTGCTAGAAATTCATTTAAAAATTAAAAATTAAAAAGTTTGCACAACATGAAAAAAGTCAAGATAAGAAAACATTTTTTTCTGAAAACCCTGTAAGACAATCATAACAACTTTTTGGATTTTCTTGAAAAACCGAATATGTATATTTTTATTGCACAAAAAATAATGAAAAATCAAAAATTCCATTTTGTGTTCAAACTATGCAAGATATGAAAAAAGAACAATAAACATAAATTGTTAATCCAAAAAAGATACAAAAATTAGTTAAAAATCACTTCTTGATAGGACGCCAAGTTTTCGTTTTAATCATAAAAATGGCATAAAAAATTAAAATGAAAAATTTGTGGAAAACGGCAAAAGGTACTAAAACAAATTGATAGGGAAAAGTTATACCCCAAAGAAATAGATACAAGTTTTTTATAATTTATTATCATTTTGTTTTTATTTATCGCAAGTAGTATGCAGAAAATCAAAAATTTTAATGTTACTTTAAAAGACACGAGATTAGTAAAAAATATAAAAGACTAATCAAAATTTGTTATAGCTAGTAAAAACTAGTTTTTACTAGTCAAAAATATTTGTAACTAGATAAAAATGGTTTCAACTAGTAACTAAAATTTTAAGTAGTAAAAACTATTTTCAATTAGACTGCATTTGTTTTAACTAATACAAAATAGTTGCAACTATAGGGAAAACTTGTTTTAAATAGTTAAAAATAGTCTTAACTAGACAACAAACTTTTAATTAGTAAAAACTATAATTAATTAGTAAAATTTTTTTTAGCTAATAAAAGCTAGTTTTAACTAGACGAACATAGTTGTAACTAGTCTAAACTTCTTTTAACTAGACAAAATTTGTTAGAACCTTCATTATATTGTTTTACCTAATTACTTAATCCTTCTTAATGAGATTAAATAATAAGATCTGAATTTAGTATTCAGGCAGTTCCTATACAAACACACCTGGTAACTTTGTGATTTATCTAGTAAAAATTATTTTAAATTGGTCAACAAAAATTTTTCCCTGATAAAAGCTAGTTTTAACTAGATGAAAATAGTTGTCACTGGTCAAAATTTCTTTTAACGAAACAAAATTTATTTTAGCTAATAAAAACTAGTTTTATCTAGTAAAAACTAGTTGCAAGTAGTCAAAATGGATTTTACTCTTCATTTCATTGTTTTTCTTAATTATTTACTACTTTTTAATTAGATTAAATAATAAAATCTGAATTTAGTATTCAGGCAGTTCCTATACAAATACACCTGGTAGCATTGTATTTAGTCTAGTTAAATCTAGTTTTAACTAATCAAAACAAGTTTTAGCTAGTAAAAATTAGTTTTCAACCAAATTTTTACGAGTAAAAAATATTTTGAATTAGTCAACATTCTTTTTAGATAGTAAAAACTAGATATAAATAGTTGTAACTAGTCAAAACTTCTTTCAACTAGACATAATTTGTTTTAGCTAACAAAAACTAGTTTTAACTAGATAAAAATAGTTGTAACTAGTCAAAACTAATTTTCATTAGTCAAAAATATGTTCCGCTAGTTAAAACTAGTTTGAACTAGATGAAAATAGTTGCCACTAGTCAAAACTTTATTTAACTAGTCAAAATTTGTTTTAGCTAGTGAAAAATAGTTTTAGCTAGTCAGCAATTGTTGAAACTATAAAAAAATTGTTCTAACCAGTAAAAACTTGTTTCAACTAATCAAAACTTGTTTTAACCAATAAAAAGTAGTTATAGCTAGTCAAAACGCGTTTTAACCTTCATTTGATTGTTTTTCTTGATTACTAGATTCTTCCTAATTAGATTATATAATAAAATCTGGATTTGGTATTTAGATAGTTCCTACAAACACACCTTTTAATTTTGCGATTATACTAGTGAAAACTAGTTTCAACTAGTAAAAACTCATTTTATCTAGGCAGCAAATGTTGTAACTAGTCAAAACTTTTTTTAAATCACCAACAAAATTTTAAGTAGTAAAAACTATTTTGAATTATTCAAAAATTAATTGCATTCGCTAGAAAAAACTAGTTTGAAGTAGATAAAAATAGTTGTCACTATTCAAAACTTCTTTTAACTAGACTCTAGTAAAAACTAGTTGCAAGTAGTCATAATGTGTTTTATTCTTCATTTGATTGTTTTCATGAATTACTTACTACTTTTTAATTAGATTAAATAATCAAATCTGAGTTTAGTATTTAGGCAGTTCCTATACAAACACACCTGTTAGCATTGTGTTTTGTCTAGTTAAATCTAGTTTCAACTAAATTTTTACTAG